>PVKV010026242.1:0-28344 GCA_004027835.1 Alouatta palliata | reverse complement strand
GGAGACATGGGGGGCAGGGCAGGGGCATGGGGGGAGCTGGAGACACCGGAGTAGGGCGGGGATACGGGGGGGGCTGGAGATGAGGGGTACAGGGTGGGGACATGTGGGGCTGGAGACACGGGGGCAGGGTAGGGACAAGGGGGTGTACGGGGGGGCTGGTGAAGGGGCCCTCGGCAGTGGCAGGAGCAGCCTGTCTGGTCAGGGCAACCTGGGATGGCCCCTCCCCCTGCAAGCACCTATCAGACTCCTTTCTGCCGAAAGGATGCCACCATCTGCAGCTGGCCCTTGGGACCCCAGGTCTCCAGCCTCCCCCCCACCATCCCGAGTCCCCCCAGTTCTTCATGCTTATGATGAGGCCTGTGAGCCCCATGGGGACAGGGACACGACTTTTCTCACCTCCCCTTAGGTTCTGCGCCCTGAACTCTGTCTGCTCAGGGCTGGAGAAGGGATTGGGTCAGTGACCTTGAGCCCACAGCGTTGTCCCCTGTGGCCTCAGATGGGAACTGCAGCCGTGTAAGGACAGCAGGCAGATCCTGAGGCTCATGCGGGCCCTGCCTGCCACTTCCTGGCTTGTGCACTGGGCCTTGGGGTCGGGAGGTCAGCAGCCAGTAAAACCTCCGCGATCCTCAGGGCCTTGGGGCTCACACCCTGCCTTCCGCACCAAGGGGCTGCCCCGGGTTGGAGCTGCCTCCATGCTCCCCCAGCGGCTTTGCCACGCCCTGAATTCCTGCCTCCTCCTCTAAAGCTGCAGGGACAAAGTGCCAAACCAAAGAGCCCTAAGGCACTCCAGGGGACCCTCCACCCCCCAACAAATCGAGCCCTAAGGCACTCCAGGCGACCCCCATCCCCCTGCCAAAGCCTACTATTGTCCCAGCCTGACTGGCCCCCAGGCCTGTGCCTGGCATCTGGCTGAAGCCCAGGGCCTGGCAGCACCCACCTCCCTGTCTGATGGCTAGTTGGGAAGGTTTGGAGTCAGGCCTGCTCAGGGCTCAGGACAGATTCCGCCCCCGTAGAGCTGGGTGGGACAAAGGTCCATTTTTGTGGCCACTGTTCATGTCTCCTCTTGTAGGTCAGAGAGGTGGTCCCCCTCTGCCCCCCCACCCCCGCATCCGTGAGTCAGAGTGAAGGCACCGGCTCTGGGAAGCCTAGCTGTCCCTGGGTCCCCCATAGAGGCCCCACTGAGTCAGAGTACAGAGCGTGAAGGCCACGTAAAAATCTTTATTATCTTGGCAATTTCCTAAGCCATTGGTTCCCATGTTTGTAAGATAAAACAAACCCACAGCCTTGGAATGCGCTGCGCTGGGGTGATGCTCCTGCCTAGGGGGCTGGAGGGGCTTCCTCAGGTCACCCCAGGGCCCTGGGGCCACACATCAGACCCTCCAGCTACCCCAGCAGTGCACAGCCAGGGGCACCTCCGAGGCTGGCATCCCCATTGGAGGTTCCGGCCCCGGCAGGCCCTCGAGGTGACTCCCAGGGGGACTGTGGGAGGAGTGTGGGTGGGCGGAGCTGGTCACGGGCTCCAGCCACCAGGCTGCCCCACTCAGCCACGGCCAGGGGTGTCTGCATGTCTCCCAAAGGCCCTGAGGGGAAAGGGAAGCTGGTGCCACTGCCTGTCCCTGCAGCCCACTCACAGCGCCCAGGTGGGGCAGGCAAAGCAGCACCCTGCCTATGGGAACCAGGAAGAAACGGAGTGTCCACCCGGGAAGGATGAGGAATGTTTATGCCAGGGGAGGAAGCGGAACGTCCACACTGGGAAGAATGCTGTATAAATACTCCCCATTCTTCAGGAAAAAATCCTTAAAAAGGAAGGACGCCCTAATGCCACTGTGTGGATGAACTTGGGGACCCTGTGCTCAGCCCTGAAATAAGCGAGTCCTCAAAGGCCACATGACGTGTCTAGAACGGGGAAATTTACAGAGACCGAGAGTGGAACGGTGGGTGTTGGGCTGGGGGAGGCAGGTGGGGGAGGTGGGGGCCGTGGCCCCTGAAGGCAGGGGTTTCTGACTGGGGTGAAGATGAGGAGGTGGGATCGCACGTGGGTGTTGGGTGCCTGGCATACACATACATGTACTGTGTAAGATGGCTACCTTTAGGTTGTGTGAATTTTGCTTCCAGTAAAAACTAAAAATAGATGCAGTGACTGAGTCAGTGAGGCCAGGAGGAAGTGAGGTGATAGAGGGAGGGTCCTCCAGGGTCCTCTGGCAGCTGCAGAACCTCGTCCGGGGCCCGTGGATTTGCCAAAGGTGTGGGGGTCCCTCGGAGGCTGCAGAAACTCGTCTGGATCCCGTGGGTTTGTGGTGGATTTGCCGGAGGTGTGAGCCGAGGCTGCAGCCTGGGGTGTGTCCGGGTCTCAGGGCATCTCTCCTGGGGCAAGGGCCTGCCTGTGCCTGCGCCCACGTGGGGTCCGATGGGCGCAGGGTGGTGGTGTGTGGTGTGGCCCCTGCTCTGTATTCCGCTCTCACCCGCTGGGGGCTGAGCCGGAACAGCATGATCGGGCCTGAGTGTCCCTGAGCCACGAGCTGAGTCAGGAGGCCCTGGCCCCCGAAGTGCAAGCCCAGAGACGCCCGTGTCCCCGGGGAGGGACCCGAAGCATTTCGGAGAACACAGACGCTGACTCCACGAAGCCAACTCGGAGCTGCTGTCTGCACGGGAAGCCCCCAGGAAAGGCCTGAAATCAGTGGTGTTTCCAGGGCTGTGGGAACAGACAGGGCTCTCAGGACCCTCCTGCGTCACATCTGCTTTCTGCTGGTGACTGGCTCCAGGGGCCTGCATTCCAGGGTGCGTGGCCAGGGCAGACCTTTCCATCCTTCTCTTCCATCAGGCGCGGTGATGCTGGTGAGGAGGAGGCGGGGTGGGGGCTGCGGTGTGGGGGCTGCGGGTGCCATGCGACCCCCTCCCCCAGCCTGCGGCCCCCACCCGCATAACTCTGAGTTTCCTCGTGTGTAAACCACAGGTCCTTGTCCTTCCTCACGCTGTCGTCTGGAGGCTTAGGGGGACATTTGCGGCCACTGGGGCAGACACGGGGGCTTTCTGTGACCCCAGCTTCAGTGTTTCGGGGCCAGGACACCCAGGCCCGCCGAAGCCTGAGCCAAGGAGGTGTCCTGGCAGGGAGAGGGAGTCCCCAGGGTCTTGTGGGACGTGCCACGGGGCGCGCACCGGGCCCTGACCACTGATAGTGCTTCCCCAGGCCTGCGGACAGGGAAGGCAGGAACAGGGAGGGCGGCCTCAGGCACGGACTTGTCCATCCAGGGTGTGCGTCTGAGGCTCACGGCTGCTTCCGCCATGCCCTGGGCCCCACCTGCGTCTCTCGGGGGCAGCCGGTTGGGATAATGGCCTGGCACTGAGCCTTCCTGGGCCCTGTTGCGGCCGGCCCTCCCCAGTTCTCTGCGGCCGTGTAATGGAGCTCTGACGGGACGGACTCCCGGCCGGAGCTAATCGAAGCTGAAAAGGTGGAATCAGCGTGTGTCGTATCCTTTTGCCACCTTCATCAATCCAGCTAACTGGGTTTGAGCTGCGCTCGGCAGTGTTCTGCAGTGGGAAATTAATATGTAAGACATCTGAGGCCCGACGCGGCCCAGGGCCAGGCGGGTGCTCGGGCAGGCGGCCTCCCAGGGCCACCACCGCTGCAGCCGGAGGACCTGCGGCCTGGGGAAGGCTCCACCCCAGCCCCCACCCTCAGCATCATCAATTCAATTACCTCCGGGGTGATACATATTCAGGCCTGAGGACGCTGGGGTGGAAGGAGCTGCCCGGGACAAAGGAATCTGTATTTACCCGATAATAAGTTCCATTTGGAGGAGGTTTGAAAACAATTCCCCGTCACATTTGTCCCTGTCAGATCACATTATTCACAAATGAAGTTCACAAAGTATCAATTCAATTTCAATGAGGTGCCGGCTGGTGGGGCTGGGGCTGGATTTAGCCGGGAGCTGGGGGTGCGTGGGCTGGATTTAGCCGGGAGCTGGGGGGGCGTGGACAGTGAGGCCGTCAGAGGTAATCAAAGGCAGGCCCAGCGGCCGGCTTTCCATCTCACCCCCGCTGTGCACATCTGTTCCTGGATAATCCCATTTTCTACACTTCCAAATCACTGAAGGCGCGGCTGGGGGGGCTCCTGGCCTGCCTGGGCAGCGCATCCGGCCCAACCCTGGGAGCCGAGGCAGGGCCTGGGGCTGCGCGTCCACCAGCTCTGGGTCCTCCTGGGGCTGAGGCCGCCCTGGTCCCTGGGCCATGGGAGGGTCACCAGGCCTCACGTCCCCTGGACTCTCTCCCCGTGGCCTCACATCTATGGGTCCTGTCCCTGCCTGACTTTGGGGACTATACAAGGACCTCAGGTGCGGCAGGCCAGGTCTCACAAGCGCAGGCCCCCACAGCACGTTTCAGCACCGACTGAGCAGTGAAGTGAAAGATTCAAAGCTCGTCCTGTCATACAGAGGCTGGGAGGTAACACAAGCCCACCCAGAGTTCTGCCCAGGCCTCTCCTGGGCTTCAAAGCATGACACAATAACGAAGGAATTCTTAACAGGACCCGTTTAGGATTAAACATTTTACTGAGGGTCTGAAGAAACTCCCCAGGCCCCCACAGACAAGTTACTGGGGGTTCTGAAGGAGCTCCGCAAACCTCCGTGATTTAGCAGGAGACAGGATAAGGGTGATCTCCCGGAAACCTGGACCCATTTAGATTAAATTAGTTTACTGAGGCTCCAGAGGAAGGTCTTCAGGACTCAGACCTTAGTTATAGATTGGAAGAAGATAATCACTTATGTGTTAGACGAATGCACACTTACACGTAGACATTCAGCTTAGAAGGTGTATCAACGCTGGCAAACTGTCGGTCTGGCGATAATTCCCGGTCTTCCCCTGTGACCGGTCACAGAAATAAAAACTCTCTTCCTCCCAGTGCACCTGCGTCTCGTACTGGGCCGCGAGAAACAGCAGCCCGACCCTCCGTTTGGTCCGGGAACACAAGGGGGACGTCCCCGCACCCTCCCGCCTCTGCCTCCCCCCGCAGGGACCCTCGCTCTGGCTGGGCACCTGTTAGCACTTCCGCGTGGCCGTGAGTCTCCGACAGCAGCCTCTCCTTTCCCAGCACTGGTGAGGCTGGGGGGGGGGTGCACCATGAGCACCTCCCTGGACCAGGAGGACAGCCAGGGGTCAGGGGTGTGGCTGAGGGATCAGGCGTCCCCCTAGACAGGCTGGGCTGGAGGGGTCACAGTGACCCCAAGCGGCTGTCTGAGTCTCCAGGTGCCCTGGCCTTTCCCCTCCCAGCATGGATCTGTCCCCAGCAGCCTCTGCCCGGGCCGTCCTGTCTCTCTGGGGCTGCCCTGGCCACACCTGGACTCTCCCAGCTGCTGGACCTGCACGTCCCGGAACGAAGCTTGCTTCCTGCCCCTTCACTGCCTCTGGACCGGTGGCTTCTGCTCACCAGCCTCGGGCGCACAGCGGGCCTGATGCTGCCTGGGGCCCCTGGGTTCCAGATCGTGGCACAGGGCAGTGCGTGGCCCTGTGGATCCATATGGATGGGCCTGTGGTGGCTGCTCTCCTGTGGTGCAGGGCAGTGGATAGGCCCTGGTCCCGCCAGCCTTGGCTCAAAGGGTCCCACTGTCCAGTCAGAGACTGCCGATCCCCTACCCCGGGGTCTGCACCCAGTGTGTCCACGAGTGTGGCCGGGAGGCAGCCCCACCCTGCTGTGATCCTGGGCCTCCTGTACCTCCTGCCTCATCTGTGAAGGGAAGGCTCAGGTCCTTGCTGTGCTGGATTGGGCTGGTCTGGGCCCCACAAAAGACTCTGCAGACCCCAGATGAGCCCCAGGAGGCGTGGGGGGACCAGACAGATATTGGAGACCTGTGCTGGATGTAGGACCTGGGTGTGGAGTTGGGGCATCGACTGGCTTGGGCCCCTCCTCCCCCAGCCCCGACCACAGCAGCCTCTTGGCCTGGCCTCTGCAGAGCCTCTGGGACAGGGGTCCTGTGCCCCCAGACCAGCAAAGCAGGCCGGGGCTGCTGTGTGCAACAGGCTAATTGGCGCATGGGCTTTTGGGGGTGCCCTGTGGAGGTGTCCGCATGAGTGTGGGTGTGAGGTAGCAGTGGCCTGTGTGTGTGGTGTGCATGAGTCGCCGTGGCCTGTGTGCATGACCTGTGCATGAACATGGGTGTGAGGCATCACTGTGGCCTGTGTGCCTGGAGTGTGCACGAGTCACCGTGGCCTGTGTGCAAGGTGTGTGCATGAGTCACCATGGCCTGTGTGTGTGACTTGTGCATGAACATGGGTGTGAGGCATCACTGTGGCCTGTATGTGAGGCGTGTGCACGAGTTGCCGTGGCCTGTGTGCGTGGCGCGTGCACGAGTCGCCGTGGTCTGTATGTGAGGCGTGTGCATGAGTCACCGTGGCCTGTGTGCACACATGCATGTGCATGAGTCGCCATGGCCTGTGTGCGAGGCATGTGCATGAGTCACCGTGGCCTGTGTGCGAGGTGTGTGTATGAGTCGCCGTGGCCTGTATGTGAGGCGTGTGCATGAGTCACCGTGGCCTGTGTGCGAGGTGTGTGCATGAGTCGCCGTGGCCTGTATGTGAGGCGTGTGCATGAGTCGCCATGGCCTGTGTGCACACATGCATGTGCATGAGTCGCCGTGGCCTGTATGTGAGGCGTGTGCATGAGTCACCGTGGCCTGTGTGCACACATGCACGTGTATGAGTCGCCGTGGCCTGTGTGCGAGGCGTGTGCATGAGTCACCGTGGCCTGTGTGCACACATGCATGTGCCTTGTGCCTTTCACTGCTACTTTCCCAAGCAAGATGTAACAGGAAAGCTGCAGGATGGGCCTGGGTCCCATGCTGTTTGGGGAGGGTGAGGATCCCTGAGGGGCTCCACATGGCCTCTTTCTACTGCATTGGACATTAGTGCACTTCTGGGCAAAAAATGACTCCATGCTCCTGGAAATTGGTGGGGCCAACGCACTGATTGATTTTCCAGGTAGGCCCCTGGGTCCCCACGGCTCCTCTGGCTGGAGTAGGGTGGGCTGCCTGGCTGTCGCACACCTGTGGGATGTGGGGGTCAGAGGCACCAGGGTGTCTACCCCGAGGCCATGACTCTGGGCATCTCTGCCCACCGATAAGGTCCAGCCTCAGAAATGGGAGAGAATGCCCTTGGCATTCCATTTCTTCGAAAGCGAATCTGTGTCTTCGCTGCCTCCCTGTGGCTGCACTGTGCGCCCCTGGGGGTTCTGGGACCCGAGCTCATGGGGAGGGCCTTAGTGAGAGCCAGGGATGCTGTCTTCCCCCCATCACTCTGCAGCACCTGCCTGGGTGCTGGCCATGCCTCCCATCTGCTAAGGCAAGAGCTGGGTCCCTGTGGCAGCCACATGGGGCTGCCTCACCCTGGGAGTGTGCAGGAGGCTGCGGGTCCTGTCACGTAAGAGGACGGGGTGCTGAGGTCTGTGCTGGTCCCCATTTGAGCAATTTGGAGCGGGACCCTGCTCTCAGCACCCGCTTGCTGTAACACGCTGGGGAGCTGTGGGGATGCGGGGTGGAGGCTGGGGGGCTTGCCTGCCCCTCGCTGCCTCCCCCGAGGCTTCCCCTCTTTTGTCCCTTTCCTGGATTCTGCTGGGCCCTGGGGAGCCCCCACTCTGGGCAGGTGTGACCAGAGGGGCAGGAGAGGCCGCGGCCGTGCCGGCCACAGACCCCACTTCAGAGTTGGGCAGATCGTAACCGGCACTGGGCCCTCTTGATATATTGATCCCAGGGCCAAAGCATGTTGTAAAATGAGGTGATCATAATGGGTTTAAAGTTACGACGGCAAAGCCGAGCGACACGGCCGAGCCTTGGCAGTTTCATTTACCACAGAAAAATCACACGGACGCCGGAGGCTGCAGAGACCTCCTGAGACAAGGCTTGGCCTAGCCTGTGGCCTCTGTTTGAGAACTGAATGAATCTGCTTCGACTGTATTTCAGTGTAAGGCAAAGAAAGAAAGAAAGAAAAAAGAACTGAACAGAAAGTACTCGCCTTTTGTTTTCCTTCTATGGATAGAAAGATGTTCCTTCAAACCTGCGGAGCTGAAAGCCCATGTCACCGTGCCTATGGGCAGCCTCAGGCTCCTGGGCTCTCCCTGGCTCCAGGTGGCTTCTCGGAACACACACGCACACACACACACACACGCACACTCACACACGTACACACGTGTGCACACTGACACATGCACGCGCACACGTGTGTGCACACGCACATGCGCACACACGTGTACACACACGTAGGCACACACATGCACATGTACACACCCATGCACACATGCACACATGCTCATGCATACACACACATGCACACATGCATACACCTGACACACATGCACACACACATGCCCACACAACCCACGTGGATGCTCACACGGAGTGCGAGAGTGCGCGCGTGTGCACACACACACACCCCCACCCGAGCTCCACCCATCCGGCACCGTGGGGTGGGCCCTGGGGGAGCTTCCGTCCCTGTCCCTGCTCTAGATGGCTGTGTCCCCCATCCCCAGCTCACGCCTCTTGCATCACGCTGGTTGAATGTGTCTCTTGCATTTCCAGAAATGGCGAGTGTGTCCGGCCTGGGAAGGTGGGTGGAGCCAGGTCTCCTCCTCTCAGTCCAGCGAGGCAGGTCCTGACGCTCCCTGCAGGAGGTTCTAGAAGGCTCCCAGGACCCTGGGGTCATAGACATCGTGGTGTCACACGTGTTCACCAGTGCAGGGAGAACAGTCTGTCTGGCTGTGGTTCCGAGCACCCCCACCCAGGGGAAGCAGGTGTGGCTGTCCTGCACCTTTTTTCGGTTGTTGGGGGGATGAGGGGTGGCTTTTCGGATCTCTATGCCAGGGCTGGGGACCTGGATGACGTGAGAGGCTCTCTCGGCTTCCCGAGGCTCTTGGTGTGGCATGGTGGGGGGAGGGCCTAGGCCAAGCAGCCACAGGCAGCAGTGACAACCAGGAAGGGCTGGGGAAGGGCAGGTCAGGGGAGGCTTCCTGGAGGAGATAGCTCAGAGCTGGCTCTAGGGTGAGCCCCAGTCCTGTTTGCCCTTGTTGTGGGCAGCCCCCCGCAACCTCCCCCTGCAGAAGCACGGACACACTCCCCACCCAGGGCTGCCGCAGGGGTGCACTCTGGTCAGTGTGGGCTGAGGGGGCGCATTCTGGTGGGTCTCCGCCACAGGCTGCTCGGCTTACTCTCTTGGGCTGTGGCCTCGTGGGGCATGGAGCTGGATGGAGGACTTTTCCTGGGCTCCCAACGACCAAGGACAACAGGGTGGAGGGAGCTAGTGGGACCCTCCAGTGCCTGTGGGCCAAGGAGTGCTCAGAACCCTGGAGCTGCCTGGGCCCGGCCAGGTGCCCGGCCAAGCCCGGCCTGCACCTCTGCCGGACACTGTTAACGCTGAGATGCATCGAATTCAGCTTAGCAACCCAGGCATGAACGCCCCGGCCTTTAAAGAGAAACTTATCTGTAATTAAAATCATGCACAAGTTTTAGAAAGAGTGTTCACAACTGGGAAGAAAGCTGATTGTGAAAGTGAATAGGCTTCCGTGGGGCTGGGAGTGTTTAATTCAGAAATAAATCCCCCCATGGGAGGCTCTCCACCGAGGTGTGGGGCTCTTTTCCCTGGTGCTTTCGGGGGCCGGCGGCCGGCATGGCGCCGTGTGGAAGCTGCTGACGGTGACCTTATCAGGCTCCCATCGCGGACGCGAGGGCCGGGCTGTGGGCTCTCCGGTGGCTGGAGAAATTTGCTGCGAACTCAGCTCCTCCACTTGTGAGCAATAAATTAGGCCAGTTAAAATCAGCAGGACCTGCTTATTCAAAGTTTATGTTTCCCTGTAAGCAGATGGTGGCCTCAGCACATGTGGAGCAGGTGGCATCAATCACGGCTTCGGGATTTAGGAGACAGTAACACTGCTCTTAGCGGAAGAGCCGCTGCCCTGACGTGCGGCCGTCAGAACATGATTTACGCGGGTCTGGGCCGGCCGCAGCCGCCGCTGTGATTTAGGAGGCGAGGGTGGCGGCTGGGCGTTAACTGGGGGGAGGCTGACGGATCTCGGCCCCTGCAGTGCCCCCACCGGCCCCTCGCTGCCTCTGCGTGACCCTCCGCAGTCGTTCTTGCCTCTGGAGATGACCAGCCGTGGCCAGTCAGGGGCTAAGTGTTTTTCTGGGCATTGACTGCAATTAAGAGCACAGATTTGAGAGGGAAGATGAGGGGCTTCAGGCTGGAACGTGGCCTGAGGTGTGGGTGGCTGACTGGCCTCTGAATGCCCAGAGCCCTGGGCAGGAGGAGCTGGCCCCCGAGATGTGAGATGTGCCCAAGACTCTCCCTGCCTGCCCCACCCAGGCCCAGAAAACTCCCCGGATGAGTAGGGCACGTGCTGGGTTTGCGTCCAGGAGGATTTGGTTTGCTACTGTCAGCCGCCGACGTGCACTTGAAAGAGACAAGAGACCCCCATGAACTCATGTTCCTGGCAGGCTCCCCGTGGTGTCTACAGACCCACGCCCCTTGGCCACCGTGGTTCACCGTGGACCACCCGGGCTCAGGGCTCACATCTCATGAAGTTGGGGCAGGACCCCAGCACCCAGCCTTCCCACTCATATCTGCAGCTTGGCGTGGGTCCTCCTGACTGGCTTTGCTGAAAGGCAGGTCCCCTTGGTGACCAGGGGGTATTTCTCAGTGGGGGACAGTTGAGCATCCCCTGTGTCTCTGTGGGCGCGGCTCCTGTTTTATCCGTGGGTCCGTGTCTGTGAGACGTGATAACCCTGTGACCGTTATCGCCTGTGACCGTGCCAGCTGTCCCTGAGTCCCGCTGACTGTCCTCATCACTCTGGGGGTGTCCTCGCTCTCACTCGCCCCATCTTGGCGCAGCCATTCCCTGGGGCTGATGTTTTGAATTGCTAATGGGGGTCCCTGGAGGCTGTTGGGGACACATGGGGTGGGCAGAAGGCTCTGGACCCAACAGAGATGCGGGCTCACGGCCGGTGCCTGGGAAGGTGGTGCCCCCACAGTGGGTTCTGCCTGGATTTCCTGGCATGCTGGACCTTGGTGGATTGGGGGGCATCTGGGACCCCTGCAGATTTGAAGAAGGTTCAGAGCCAGGCTGCCGGCTGGAGTCAGGACTGGAGGACGGGGCCGGGCACCCTACCTAGAGATGCTGGTATAGGCGGAAGGCCTGAGCCCTGGGGTCACCGGGACCAGTGGCTTCCTTACAGCCCACACAGCCCTTCCCTGTCCCCTGATGGCTGCCCAGGTGCTTGGACCCCCACCACTAAGCTCACACAGGGGGCCAGATTCAGAGAGGCATGGCCTGTACCACCCTGCTGCTGGGGGGCAGCTCTGCCCTCCCAGCCCACCAGTCCTCAGCCCTGCTCCTCCCTCACAGCCTGCACCCTGCCCACCGGCAGTGACTCTGCTGCTGCTTCTGTGTCTGAGGGTGGATCTGTCCTCCCTCCTGGAGGACGTGTGCCCAGCCCAGGCCCCCCGCCTGCCTCCCCTTCTTCAGCCATCCTCTGATCCCCTGGTCTTGGTGCGGAGATTCAGCAGTGCGGAGCGGGGCTGAGGGGCGTCTGGCCAGGACACACAGCCGCCAGGACGGAGACACAGGCAGGATCTCTGCTGCTGATGGGGAGGGGTTGGTGGTGTCCCTGGCTGATGCTCTGGGCCTGAGCCCCGGAAGGTGCAGCCTCCTCTTGCTGCCTAGGCTGGGGTGTGACCTGCTACCAGCTGCTTGCAGGGAGAAGGGGGGTCCCCACAAGGACAGATGACTCCTAACACCCAGACCCAACTCCTTCCAGAGAAAATGGGCTTTTACCGGGCCTCGCCTGCCCGCGGGTCCTCACTTCCATCCAGCCTCCAGCCTCCCGTGGGGGCCGGCATCCTGCCTGTGGCCAGGGAGGGAGATGTGTGCAGGTCTCCTCAGAACTGTTTCTGACACACGGCAGCTGCGTCTTTTGGTTTTAACACCAGAGAGAAGTATGACTATTTCTTAAATACAGCCTTTTGATTTATTTCTTAAACATGACCTCACCTAAGCCTCTGTCAGGAGGGGTTTTCTGACACTTGCTGCCAACCCCATCCTGCCTGCCAGAGACCAGAGCTCCCTGCTGTCCACACGAGTCATCTTCCGGCGGGTTCCAGGAGAGAATATGGTGCTCATGTCTGTGGGGGACCTGCCACGTGCCTGAGACGATCTTCTGTGCACATAAGCAAAGGATTAGTATCCAGAATATAGAAAGAATTCCTAGAATCCACCAGGCAAGGTGGCTTACGCCTGTAATCCCAGCACTCTGGGAGGCCGAAGTGGGCGGATCACAAGGTCAAGAAATCAAGACCGTCCTGGCCAACATGGTGAAACCCCATCTCTACTAAAAATACAAAAAAAAAAAATTAACTGGGCGTGGTGGCACGCACCTGTAATCCCAGCCACTTGGGAGGCTGAGACAGGAGAATCGCTTGAACCCGGGAGGTAGAGGTTGCAGTGAGCTAAGATTGCGCCACTGCACTCCAGCCTGAGAGAAACTCCATCTCAAAAAAAAAAAAAAAAAAAAAGATTCTGAGAATCAATCGGATCAAGACAGACAACTCAGTGTGAAAACCAGCAAAGGCGCACACAGGCACTTTGTACAGTGAATGTCAGTGGGTGTAAGGGAGGAGGCGCCCCCTGGCCGGTGCCAGGGTCAGGGGGACCTCCATACCCACCAAGCAGCAGTGAACAACGTGGAAGCTGGTGGCAGTGTGTGGGGGTGCTCATGGCCCCGGAGCTCAGCACCTGGGCTACAGCAGCGACCTGGGGCAGTTTGGTTGAGTGTCGGAAGCGGGCGGCGTGAGCCCATCGGACCCGGGAACCCATGCCCTGAGCAGGGCCTTTCTCACGGCTCTGGAGGCAGGTCTGACTGTCACCCAGGCGGGAGTGCAGTGGTGTGATCACAGCTCACTGAAGCCTCACACTCTTGGGTTCGAGTGCTTTCAGACTGTTTACTGCAATTCACAGTCTTTTGTAAACATCAGATATTTCAAAGTTTAAAATCTGAGTCAAAAAAAGTAAGATGCCCGGGCGTGGTGGCTCACATGTATCATCTCTGCACTCTGGGAGGCTGAGGTGGAAGGATCACTTGAGCCCAGGAGTTTGAGACAAGCCTGGGCAGCGTAGCAAAACCTCATCTCTACGAGAAATACAAAACTTAACTGGGCATGGTGGTGCGATACTGAGCTGCTCAGGAGGCTGAGGTGGGAGAATCGCTTGAGCCTGGGAATTGGAGGCTACAATGAGCTGTGATCACATCACTGTACTCCAGCCTGGGCGACAGAGTAAGACCCTGTCTCAAAAAAAAAAAAAAGCTAAGATTTTGACTCAGCTAAAGCAAGGGCCTGGCGTGCTGCCAGGGAGGGTCGCTGTGGGATTCTCACCCTCAGCGCTGGTTAAACCAAAGCTCTGGCATGCTGCCAGGGAGGGTGGCTGTGAGACTCTCACTCTCAGTGCTGGTTAAACCAAGGGCCTGGCATGCTGCCAGGGAGGGTCGCTGTGGGATTCTCACCCTCAGTGCTGGTTAAACCAAGGCCCTGGCATGCTGCCAGGGAGGGTCGCTGTGGGATTCTCACCCTCAGTGCTGGTTAAACCAAGGGCCTGGCGTGCTGCCAGGGAGGGTCGCTGTGGGATTCTCACCCTCAGGGCTGGTCGCTGTGGGATTCTCACCCTCAGTGCTGGTTAAACCAAGGCCCTGGCATGCTGCCAGGGAGGGTCACTGTGGGACTCTCAGCCTCAGTGCTGGTTAAACCAAGGGCCTGGCGTGCTGCCAGGGAGGGTCGCTGTGGGATTCTCACCCTCAGTGCTGGTTTTAACTGTGGTGATTCCCCGCCTCAGCCCTGGACTCGGCTGTGTCTCTAAGTACCACTTGGGAGGTATTTAGAAACTGGTATCTGAGTGTCTGAGTGGCAGGTGTGCTCACTGACAGCAGGTGTCATTGCTTCCAGCCCGTCAGGGGTCAGAGCCAGGGCGCATGCACACGTGTGTATGGACTCACATATGCAGAGAACACAGTACGACGTTTTGGGCTGGATGATTTAAAAAATGGACACAGTAGAACAGGTACCAACATTTTGTTTTTGTTTTTGTTTTTTGAGACAGAGTTTCACTCTGTCACCGGGCTGGAGTGCAGTGGCGCAATCTCTGCTCACTGCAAACTCCACCTCCCGGGTTCAAGCGATTCTCCTGCCTCAGCCTCTCGAGTAGCTGGGGTTACAGACATGTGCCACCACACCCGACTAATTTTTGTATTTTTAGTAGAGACGGGGTTTCAACATGTTGGTCAGGCTGGTCTCGAACTCCTGACCTTGTGATCCGCCCGCCTCAGCCTCCTAAAGTGCTGGGATTACAGGCGTGAGCCACTGCACCCGGCCCATAGGTACCAACATTTGAATGTAGGTTAGATAACATTTTATTAATGTTAATTTCCTTATTTTGATGTTTGTACTGCAGTTACTGAAGAGAATGTCCTTGCGTTTAGGAAGTGTGCTTTGCACTTAGAGGGATGTCATGTCTACACCCTACTTATAAGTGCTAAAAGCTGATGTAGGCAGAGGAGGAGGAGGGAGCGTGGGAGACAGCAGGGGTGCTAAATGCCAGCACTTACGGAATCTGGGTGAAGGATGTGTGGGAATTCTTTGTACTATTTTTGCGACTTACCTGGAAGTCTGGAAAGATTTAACAGTGTTAAAAGATAATGTACTCTTACCCGCAGGAAAAGAGGAAAATGCTGAGATTGGATGGGTTCTTTGTGTGAAATTGGTAATACAATACTCAAAACTGTCCTATTTTAGGAGGAGATAATCAGTAGGTACTTTGGGTTGGCTGCTGTCCACATGGAATGCAGCAAAATTTGACCCGGCGGAAAAAAAAAATCTTCATGGCCTCGGGGTGGGGGTGTTAAATAGGACACATAAAGTACTAACTATAAAAAATTTAGGGCCGGGCGCAGTGGCTCCAGCCCGTAATCCCAGCACTTTGGGAGGCCAAGGCAAGTGGATCACCTGAAGTTGGAAGTTCGCGACCAGCCTGACCAACATGGAGAAATCCTATCTCTACTAAAAATACAAAAATTAGTCGGGTGTGGTGGCGCATGCTTGTAACCCCAGCCACTCAGGAGGTTGAGGCAGGAGAATTGCTCGAACCCGGCAGGCGGAGGTTGCGGTGAGCTGAGTGCCGGGGTGACAAGAGTGAAACTCTGTCTTAAAAAAAAAATTAGAAAAGCAGAGCTTTTGCTCATCAAAATCACCACAGGCTATCATCCAAGGGCTTGTATACTCACAACATGTAAAGAACTGCTAGAGATCTATACAAAAAGGCAAGGCAGTGTCGAAAACTAGCGAAACACTCACGCGGGCACCTCCCAAAGAGGGCACCTAGCGACCAACAAGCAAAAAGGCGATCGGCATCATTAGTAAGCAGCAGTGGCAAAACAGAGCCACGATGAGATGCCATGACACACCTGCGAGGGTGGCCAGAGTGAAATGAGACTGAAACTCTCAAGGGTTGGCAAGGACACAGAGCAGGGATGTGCTGGTCAGCGTCTCATGGCGCTCACCTGACTCGCAGTGCTGGCTGATTCCCATTCCTACTGTGGTTGAGTTCCAGTGACCGGTCTGCTGTTGCTCGTGTGGAGTTGGAAGAGATTTGCATGGGTGGCTTTTGCAAGCCCCTTGCAAGCTGGAGCCGGCTCCAGCCACTGCTAAGGAGCAATCGGAAATCCCATCCCTGCTGGTGTCATGGGTCCGTTGGGCAAGCATGTTAGGAAAGTCCCCGGCGGCGTCTACAAAAGCCAAGCACAAGAACCCCCTTCGACTCAGCAACCCCACTCTTAAGTGTACCTTGAAACAGAAACACACACATCTTGTCACAAAAAGATGTGCAAGAATGTTCCCAACTGTGCTACCTGGAATAGCACCAAATGAGAAAACACCCAAATGCCTACTAACAGCACAGGGAAAACTTATCTGTGGTATGTTCACACAATGAAATATTCTACAAATGAGAATGAGCAATTTACTGCTACACATGGCAAAATGAATGTGCTTCCAAGACATGGTGTTGATTGAGCAAAAGTATATTCTGACATGAAAAGTTACTTACTGCACAGTTTCTCTATATTGTGTGAAAACAGGCTAAATAAACTTGCGGAGTTAGAAACTATGAAAACTTACCTTTGGGGAGCACAAAGGTGTGAGCAGGTGGCATCAGATGGTAATCATCTATTTACTGAGTTGGAGGTGGTTACATGGATTTCATTTTGTGATAACTGAGTGGTACATCCATATATTAAGCACTTTTCTGTATGTATATTATGATTACATTTTAAAAAGTTTAAAAAATTATGACAATTCCTATAAACAATGAACAATCCACAAACGAAATTAAGAAAACAATTCCATTTTCAACAGTGTAAGGAAGAATAAAATACTTAGGAATAAACATAACCAAGGAAGCAAAAGACTTGTACTTTGAAAACAATAAAACATTGCTGAAAGAATTAAAGCAGACATAAATAAGTGAAAAGACAGACCATGTTCATGGATAGGAAGACTTAATATTGTTATGATGACAGTACTGCCCAAAGTGATCTACAGCTTCAATGCAATCCCTATCAAAATCTCAACATTTTTTGTTGAAATAGAAAAGTCCCTCCAAAAGTTCATATGGAATCTCATGGGACCTCAGATAGTCAAAAGAATATTGAAAAAGAATAACAAAATTGGAGAAGTCACACTTTCTAATTTCAAAACTTACTACAAAATGATCTAATCAAAACAGTGTGGTAATGGCATAAAGACAGACATTTAGACCAATGGAATAGAATACAGAGTACAGGAGTAAACCCTTATGTATATGGTCAAACAATTTTTAACATAATACACAAGTGACCAGCAAGGGTGTCTAGACCATTCAATGGAGAAATAAAGGACAGTGCTTTCAACAAAAGGTGCTGAGAAAACTGGAAATCCACATGCAGAGAATAAAGTTGGAGCTTTGGCCTTAAAGCACATGCAAAAGCTCAGTAAAAATGGATTGAAGACCTAAATGTAAGAAGTGTAACTCTAAAACTCTTAAAACGTAGGAGAAATCTTTATGACATTGGACTTGTCAATGATTTCTCAGGTATAGGCAAAAGTAAATAAATAAATACGACTTACTCAAAATGTAAAACTTTTGTGCATCAAAGGGCACTATCAAGAGAGTGAAAAGGTAAGCCACAGAATGGGAGAATATATTTGCAAATCATACATCTCATAAGGGATTAATATCGAGAATATGTAGAGAACTCCTAGAACTCAACAACAAAACAAACAACCCAGTTCAAAAATTGGCAAAGGACTTGAATAGCTGTATCTCCAAAGATGATAAACAAGTGACTAACAGGTCATGAAAAAATCTTTCTATCACTAGCCATTAGGGAAATGGAAACCAAAACTACAGTGAGATACCGTTTCTCGCTGTTACGATGGCTACTACCAAAAAAGCAGGATATAGTAAGTGCTGGTGAGGACGTGGACACATTTAGAGCACGTTGGTGGGAGGGCTAAACGGTGCAGCTGCTGTGGAAGACATGATGAGAGTTCCTTAAAAAATGAAATATAGAACTACCACATGAACCAGCAATTCTACTTCTAGGTATGTTCCTTTGGTATATACCCAAAGAAATTAAAAGCAGGGATTCAGACAGGTATTCGTACACCCATATTCGCAGCAGCGTTACTGACAATAGCCAAGAGGCGGAAGCAATCCGAGCATTGAAGGGTGAGCGGATACATAAAACGTGATAACATAAACAATGAGATATTGTTCAGCCTAAACAGGAAGGAAACTCTGACATGCTACAACAGGGGTGAACCTTGTGGACATTAAGGGAAGTGAAATAAGACTCAAATACTGTGTGATTCCATTTATAGGAGGCCCCTAGAGTATACAAATTCCTAGAGACAGAGCAGAATGGTGGGTGCCGGGTCTGTAGGATGAAGAGTTCTGTAGCTGGACGGTAGGGATGGCTGTGAAGCATTGTGAATATACCCAGTGCCATGAAACTGCACCCTCAAAAAGGGCGAGAATGGTATGTTTCATGTTATGTATATCATGGGAAGTAGAAAAATTCCTCTTTAAAGTTTCCTTTCTTGTTAAAGAATGAATGTGCTAATAGCTCTTTGTTAAGCCCTATCCTATGCAGCTGTTAGACACCCCGTGCTTACAGGCACGTAGTACATTCTATGTCCTTGCACTTTAACCAAGATGTCTGTGCCGGACGTGCTCACAGGCATGTCCCAGCTCTCCATACCTTTTAACTGTTTAGAAAAGTTTTAAGTTGTTAGCCAGTCAGGTTTTAGTTTCAATTGCGAGGTCTGGCTCCAGCCAACGGAGATCAGATACAGCAGTGAGGATGACTCCAAATTCGTAAGAAATAAATATGTCTGCTCTCCTCTGTTTATGGTATTCTCGTGGCAAAACGGCTAGCGAGGGTACCCTTCCTGCAGTCCAGGAAGTAAAAATCACGTTGCTGAAAGATCCTTTGTCTCAGTGCTGATTTTTCTTTGCAGCACCCAGCATCTGTCTCCAAGATATATTTTACCACAATTTAAAAATATGAACAAAAACTCGTGAAGAAGTTGTTTCAGTCTGAGTGCAGTCAGGAGACAGAGACCACATGGGGCAAATCTGGGCGACTTAATGTGGAGAATCACGAATGACCAGAAGTGCAACCAGAAGTCAGGAGGGGCTGGTGCAGGCTCTGGGCAATCTGGTGGCGGGGCAGGCAGGAGGCCTTCCGGTGTTTCTTCCACACAGAGAGGGGAACATCTTCCTGCCAGCCAGCCGGGCGGTGGGGGAGAGGTGTGCATTACCTTTAAATCTGTGATACTTTGGGGTGAGCTTCGATTTCCCCGTGTTCTGAAATCTCAAACGACCCCGAGCAATACACACAGGCATTTGGGGAGAAAGAATATATCACACAAATGACTGTTCCCATCAGACGACAGCAGAAAGACATTCTCAGATGCTTCGCCGGGCAGCCACCAGCCCTGTTTTAGGTGCTGAATCTTCAGTGCCCGAGGCAGCCTGTGGCACAGAGAGGGAGCTCACAAGAATCTGGCGTGAATACAGTAGTCACCTGTCCCACAGTTCTGCTTTCCACAGTTCCAGCCACCTGCGGTCATCTACAGTCCAAAATTGTCCCATGGAAAATTCAGTCATCCCTTTGTCCAGTGGCTCCACACCACAGATGCTGCCCTCCCATTAGTCACTTAGCAGTCATCTTCATTATCAGATCGAGAAAGCCGTGTGCAGGCACTGCTACCACGTGAGGTTTTGAGCTTCCACCGGGGGTCTTGGAACATATCCCCTAAGGACAAAGGGGGTCTTCTGAAATAATGCCAGTGATGGGAAGCCAGGAGGACGGCTGGTGCGGCCCCTTCTACGTGCTCCCAGTGCTGCTGTGATCAGTCCTTTTACTGTCCCCATGTACAGATTAGACAGAGGAAAACAGGTTAAGTGGCTCGCCCAGGGCTGCAGGTTAGAGTCAGGAGTTGGCTCCAGAGCAGGTGCCATCCTGAATTAATGAAGACGTTGGTCCCTTGACATGACAGCAAGGAAGCTGCAGCAGGAGCCCTGGAGTCCCAGGCCAGTGAAACATGCTTGCTGGGTGGAAATCGCACAGTGAAACAACCAGGGCAGCACTTGGAAAGAGCTGCATGGCCTCTGGGAGAAGAAAGGGCAAAGTTGACTCCTCTGCTCTCCCCATCAATAACCAGAGGTATCTATGTTGAAAATAAATCTGAAAAAAGCAAGAAGGATTAAAACAAGTTGTCCATCCTCCAACTCATGGAAAGTGATTTAAAAGTGCACAGCCTGAGTCCAGGGGTGGTTGGCAGAGCTGTCCAAGGAACTCAAACGGGGAAGTGTGGGAGGAGGCAGCAGAAGCCACAGCAGAGCTTCCTGTGAGGATGGCATGGAGGGCGGGTACTGCTTGCACCTGAGCCTCAGGGGACACACAGGACACAGCAGGTGGAAGGGGGGGTGCAGAGGCAGAGACACCCCCACTCCACTCTCAGAGCACCCCTAGCTGCTCTGAGAACCAAGACCCTTCACTGGAAAGGCAGAAGTGAAGGGTTTGTCTGGTGAAGCAGAGTCCACTACCCACAGGATTTGAGTGGGGGCAGGAAGCATGGAGGGAGGAGATTGGCAGGTAGGGTCTGGGTGGGCTCCCAGTTCCAAGTGAGGGAGGCCCCTAGAAAGGAGAGTCAGAGTCTGGCCCCATCCCAGGAAGCTGGCCCCACCACGTCCACCATCTTTGATGTGTCTTGTATAACTCCCCCACCCACACTGAATAACAGCTGACTGTAATGACAAGCTTCAAACCAGAAGAAAAATGGGGAAGGCTGACGCTGGGTGACTTCCAAGGATGGATCATAAAACGCAACTCACCCTTGTCCTGGCCGCCATGTTCAGAGGAAGCCCAAGCCAAGGTGAGGCTACACGCAGGGATCCCAGTCCCAGTGCAGCCAGCCTGAACCACCTGATGGTGAGTGAAGGGGCCTCTGGACAACTCAGGCCCAGCCTCCAAGTCATCCTAGTGATGCCAAGAGGAGCAGAGACCAGCTGTCCCCACTGAGCCCTGCCCAAAGTGCAGATTTGCAGGCAAAACAGATGCCGTCATGATTTTAAGACACAAGGTTTTGGGGTGGTTGGTTATGCAGCAATCGATAACACCAGGCAGCCTCTGCCTCTGTTTGGGAGACCCTGAGGCAGAGAGCCTTTGGGGTTCCCCACTTTCTCCTGGTTGGTTGTCTGTGGTGGTCTTGAGTGTGTACAGACCCTGTGGCCACTGTGGAAGCCACCACCCAGTGGTGGGGACGGAGGGCAGATGGCACCATCCCTGCCCCATGTGGGCACCCCAGTACAGCCGCAGGCAGAGAGGAAGGGGTCAGGCCTGCTAGCCTTCCCACAGCGGGTCCCTGGAAGCGGCTCCTCCTCCAGAAGCCCTCCTGGAGGTCTCCTGCAGCCCCCCCTGCCCCCCCCTTCTCTCCCAGCCACATGATGCTCAGGGCAGGGAGGAAGCTTCCCTGTGCCTGCTGAGATGCCAGATCCCTGATTGTTATGCAAAGCACCAGCAGCAACTGGCTTTGGGCTGAGTCAGGGAACTTCCAGCCTGGAGTCCAGGCCCACAGCAGGATGAGGCAGCGGTCACAGAGCCTGGCTTGCCCCGGAAATGCCTGGACTCAAAGTATGTGGCAGGAGGCTGGCACAGCACTGATGTCCCCTGGCCCCACCTGTGGCCGTGACAGACAGGGGACAGGTGGGCCTTGGGTGTTCACACCAAGGGGGATGAGGGTTGGGGGGGCCAAAGAGCAGGGGTGGGGTGGGGGACCCAGGCAGCAGCAGCAGTCTCAGCTAGGGGTCCGCCTTGTAGGGTAGCGGGGCAGGGTTGCTCTGTGTGCCGCCTGGAGGAGGCAGGGCCTCTTCTCTCCTGACGCGCCTCTGCTGAGTGCTGCAGAGGAAAAACGTGTCGTGCATCTATCTGGGCAGGACGTGCAGTGTCCTTCTCGCCTCAGAGACAAAGGGGACTGAATGTCGTCTGTGAAGCCAAGGTGTCCACCAGCAGCACTGATGGGCTGAGGTGCTGCGGTTCCTCCTGAGTCCGCTGCCCCTTCGAGTCTTGGGGACAGCTGGGAGAAGCGTTGCCATAGACGCTGGGTCCAGCCTCTTTCTGGGTGGGCACCCGAGTGGCAGCTGTGAGTCTAGAAGGGTGCTCTTCCTCACGGGCCCAGAGCTTCAGGTGGGCACTTAGCCAGGGGCCAGTCCCGGGTGCAGAGTCCCCAGGCTGCCTTGCTGGACGCCCCGTCCACCCTTGTTCCATGCGGCCCTGCTGAGGTCTGGGCTTGGGTCTCCAGGCTGGCATTCCCCCGGGTCATTCGGGCGCTGCCACCTCTGCCAATAGGCACTGGGCAGGGGCTTGGCGTGGACTCAGCCCTTGGAGGGTTGAGCTGGGGCTGGTGCTCGACCCGCGTTAACTTTTAATTTAAAGTCTCTAACCAAAACACAATAGACTTTTGACATACAAATATTAAAAATTAAATTTCCCGAGTTCATTATCTGATAATTAGAACTAAATAACATCTTAACTGAGAGGCCAGCCCACGCAGATCAAGTCAGTTCCATTTAAGATTCCATTAGGCCAGTGTCGGAGCGGTAAGTAATGGACCATAAAATTTAATTTGGAAATGATCTCGCGCCGAGATGGAGCGATAGCGCTCACAAAGAGCGGCCGGCCGCGGGCCTGGTGGGGGCGGATTCAAACGCGGCGCGGCCGCCGCGGGAACACGTGTTCGCGCTTTCTTCCCGGGCTCGGCCCTGCGGTATTTAAAAGTCAGAATTGACCAGTGTAGCTCCGTGTAATTACAAAGATCCCCTTATCAGAGACTATTTGCCGGCGTGGAACGAGGAGCCTGAACCGCCGGCTCATTTGCATGCGGGGCCCCGGCGGCCGCGGAATTATCGCAGGCCTCGCTGCACTGGGGGAGGGCTCAGGGCTTGGGGGTGGCGGGGGAGAGGCGGCCCCCGGGTCGGGCCGAGGTTGGAGGAGGGAGAGGCGCACCCCAGGTCGGGGCTGGAGGAGAGAGAGGCGCCCCCCGAGTCGGGTCGGGGCTGGAGGAGAGAGAGGCGCCCCCCGAGTCGGGTCGGGGCTGGAGGAGAGAGAGGCGCCCCCCGAGTCGGGTCGGGGCTGGAGGAGGGAGAGGCGCCCCCCGAGTCGGGCCGGGGCTGCAGGAGGGAGAGGCGCCCCCCGAGTCGGGCCGGGGCTGGAGGAGGAAGAGGCGCCTGCCCGACCCCCGGCCACCCCGGTCTCCACAGTGTAATGGAGGGAGGGCTCCGCGCACGGTGGACAGGCCCGTGCGGGATCCGCAGGTTCCTTCGGGTCTCTGCAGAGGGAGGGCGGCTGGGAAGGACCCTGCTTCGGAAGCCAGACCCAGGGCTTCCGTGCCGAGGTTGGGGAGCCGCTGAGCCTCCCGGCTTCGTTGCCCTCCGCACTGCGGGAGGGACGGGCCTGCCGGGCGCCGTGGGGCGGGGGCGATGCCTTTGCAGAGGCCGCTCCTTGGCTTCTGGGGTGGGGAGGCCCCAGGCTGACTGTGGGAACCCGCAGCCCTGGACCTCTAAACCTCTGCGGGGTCCGCCTGGGAGGCCGAGGAGGTCGGCGAGTGGCAGCCCCAGCTGCCTTTCCAGCTGTTCCCCTCCCCTCCCCTCCCGGAGCCTCCGGCCTTTTCCTCGCGCACCCTTTCTGGGCTCAGCAGGCTTTGGACCCTGGTTCCATCCTCGCCCCTGGAAACAATCCCCGTGACCTGCGGGCCAGGACAGTGGCGCAGCCCCACGCCGACCCCAGAGGAGCCCTGGAACCCTTCCCCGGCCCACGCACTCTCACCCTGTGCTGACGGCCAGGCCAGCCGTCCTCCGGGCCACCTGCGCCATCAGGGGCGCTGGGCAGTCACCCTCCCCGCGGGCCGGGACCCAGCAGCAGAGAGGAAGGAGGCTGGGGGACCCCACTCCGCTCCCACCCCTCACCCCACCCTCCGAGAGGCAGACCCCGCCGCCAGACCCGGAGGAAGCGTCTAAAATTAATTCTTGTTCCCGCAGCAGCGGTTGACCCCCGATGTCTCGGCCTCCCCACTCTCGCCGGCAGGCAGCTCTGCGTCTTATCTCCAGAGCAGCCTCATTTGTTAACTTCTCGCTGAATACACCCACTCCCATTATTTCTGTAATTCTTGGCAATAACAGCCCTTCCCTAATGAAACCTGCATTATTGGAAGGTTGCCGTCCTGACCCGGCGGAGATTAGCTGTGTCCTGTGCTATTGCTACATATGTAATTGTATAATTGATTTTAAAATTTACTTTTGTGTCCTCACATCATAAAGTAAGCAGCCCATTAGGGGGGAGAAATATAATGAATATATCTCTAACCACTTCCACCCCGGGGAAGAAGGGCTGGGGGTTCTGTGGCCTGCAGGGCGGGGAGACTGCCGGGTCCACCCCAGGCCTCCTGCAGTCACGGGCCTGGGGAGGGGCTGTTTGAAGGGGTCCCTAGTGCGGTGGGATGGTGCCTTCTTCAGTGGAAGGCTGCCCGCTTAGGGCCGAGCCCCCTCTGGCCACCCCCAGGCCCAGTGGCCCTGCCCTTGCTGGAGCGTGGCTGTGGTGGGGCTGGGCTGATCTCAGGGCACCGTCTGAGGCTGAAGCCCCTGCCTAGCTGACTGCACTGTGGGCGCCCAGGGAGCTGAGGGGTGAGGGGCCTGCGGGAGCCTGCTGGGAGCTGGGCCAGGGCTAGCCCCTGCAACAGGGAGCATCCCTCCGTGGTTCTCCCTAGACTCCCTGGGCCTGCATGTCTACCCTCTGCCCTGACCATACCCGCACTCCGTGAAGGGTCACTTGGGCCTCAGTCAGTGCACGTGCGGGCTCCAGTAGAGCCGGGCACTGGCCCCCAGACTTCTCAGTGACATAGACCAAGAGGTCCTCAGGGCTGGCTCCAGGCACTACGCCTTCGAGGGGATGGAGAGGAACCAGAGTGCCTGGAGCCTGGAGACCTGGCCGAGGCAAAGGAGGCACAGCCTTTGCCCAAACAACCCTGTGGCACCCCAATCTAATGTTCTTTTTTTTTTTTTCTGAGACAGAGTCTCGATTATGCTAGGGTTCAGTGGTGCAGTCTTGGCTCACTGCAATCTCCACCCTCCAGGTTAAAGTGATTCTCCTGCCTTGGCCTCCCAAGTAGCTGGGATTACAGACGTGAGCCACCACTCCCTGCTAATTTTTGTATTTTTTTGTAGAGACAGCGTTTTGCCATGTTGGCCAGGCTGGTCTCGAACTCATGGCCTCAAGTGATCCACCTGCCTTGGCCTCCCAGAGTGCTGGGATTACAGGTGTGAGCCACTGTGCCTGGCCTAATATTATTTCTTTTTATTTAAACAGCTTTATTGAGATGTGACTTGCACACTATTTAAAGTGTAAAATTCAGTGTTTTTCATTTTCCACAGAGCTGTACAACCATCACCACAGTCGATGTCAACATCTGCATCACCTCAAAGGCAGCCCCTGGTGACCCTCACCCCTCGCCTGTGACTTTCACTGGGTACAGTGTCCTCAGGGCCGCCCGCCAGGCTTCCGTCCCTGTGTCCGTCCTTGTGGTCCCCATGGTGCTCTGGTGTGGACAGCCTCTGGGTGGCCGGCTTGCCCAGCGGTGCGTATCGGCTGGCTCCACCGCGGCCGCTGGGGGCCCCCCTGCCTGCTGTTGGCACGGGGTAGACACATTCACGGGTGAGCGCATACGCCAGCACCCATGCGGACGCATGATGGGTGTGCAGATGCGTACTCGGGGGTGGGTGCTAGGAAGGGCCGGTGCCAGGCCAGAGCTGCAGAGCACAGCAGGGGCTCCTCAGCCTCCGGCCCTCGGGCGGCTTCTGGCCAGGGGGTCCACTTGGAGGGCACCTGGTGCTGGCCCTGGAGGTGAGCTCTGCTGCATAGAGGCCCTGCCAGTCAGGCGGTGCCGCGGACTGAGAGGCTGGCAGGAGCAGGGCCTGGTCTGCTTGGCCTCCCTGGGCAGCCTCCACGCAGACAGCAGCCCTGGAAAGGCTGTAGGTTCAACTCCACGAAGTGCTCCTCAGCCAGGGCGCGTGCCAGCTGGGAGGCTCACCTGACTGCCCCTGTGACAGGTAAACCCAAGGCAGGCGTGTCATCTGCACGCAGAGGGCCTGGTTTCTCCCATGCAGACCGGTCACGGCCCGCTGGTGGGGACGGGGCTGCTCCTACGTCACAGTGCTCAACACCCGGGTCTCTGGGCTCAGCCCTAACTATCGGCCGGGGGTGGGGTCTCATTTGTAAGGGGCAGTTTTTGTTCGACAGGAGTGAGTGATGGGTCTGAGAAGCTGACATGCAGACAGGGTGGAAATCAGAAGTTTCCTTTCAACCGGCTGACACTTCACAGAAGCAAAAAAGTCAATGACCCAATGACAGATGGTGGGTGTCCCTGAGACCCCAAGTGGGAGCTCTGTGGGAGGGGCTCTGCACTGGGGTTGGGGGGCAGCAGGGTCACAGGGCTATGGGATCTGACCCCAGTCACTCCCCGGGGCCAGCATGGAGTGGGCGTGCGGGGGGCTCTGCCTACATGCTCAGGACAGCCCTGCACGGCCGTGGCGCCTGACACTGCAGAGGTCAGCCCAGGTGTGCAGCACCCCGGCTGCTGGTGGGTTGAGGGCTGGCATCTGTTCTGGCTGCTGCTCGCTGACTTCACTGCATGGGATAAGGGCGGAGACCCTCCCCTGGTCCAGCTCCAGGGGCGGGATTGTCACTGTCACCCAAGGCCTGCGGTGGCCTCAGACACAGCTAGGTGCAGGGATGCCACGCTTCCTGTAGCCTCCCTCCCCTGAGGAGGGGTGGCAGAGGGCCCAGGAAGATGCCTGGGGCTGGGAGGGAGAAGGCCAGGAGGACACCAGGAGCAGGGGACCCAAACCCCGCATGCTGAACCCCTCGAGCCTCAGGTGAGTCCTGGAGCCCAGGCCCTGCCCAGCCAGCCTGGCTTACAGATGTGCCCGAGGGCACCCCTTCCCTCACTGTCAACCCACTCCAGGAGGGGATGCATCAGATAACCCGGTAAGTCACACGTCAAAACGCTTTTTAAAGGAAACCACTGGAGAGACGGCGTTTTCTCCGCCTGGTGAAGACGCATATAACAAAATCTATGTAAGAAAGTCGGCTACTTAATCACGGAGACGAAGAGCCTCCGAGAGAGATTGTTCTGCTTAAAAAATGTGGTGGTGACTTGCAAATATGTTTTTAGAAGCAATTTTATTACAAACTGTCCCATCGGGTAGCGCCTGGAAAGTTATGGGGAGCCGTGTTCATTCTTCAGACGCTGGGACAGCAGCGGGAGGTTGTTAGGGGAGGATTTATTTTGGCAGAGCTGGAGGGGGGGAGCCCAGGCCAGGTGCAGAGGGGACAGGCTCCATCTGGGTCTGCGTCCTTTCCAAGGTGCCAGGTGCAGGGTCCCTGCCAGCCCCTCCCCTGCTCCGTGCCTGGCCCCTCTGTGTCCCTCCTCGCTGGTGCCCTGATGGAGGGGCCCTGGTAGCGGAGCAGTCATCTGCAGGGAATGCAGACATTGCAGGAGGCCTGTGGGAGGCCCAGGCTCAGGACACAGCTGAGTGAGAGACGTGCACATGGCCACAACTCACAGAACACTTCAGAGGGACTCAGGCCCCGGCGGGAAGAGGTACATCACAAGAAGCCCTGGGTGTGGCCCAAGAATCTCTCTCTTTTCTAAGTCAGGTGTGAGACCTGGTGTCCACAGGGACTGTGTCGGGTCTCTGATGTCTTCCTCCTGGCTGGAGGGGACTGAAGGCAGAAGACATCCTCTGCTTCTGCATTCTCCTTACCACAGTGTCTGCTCAGGAGTCCTGAGGTGGCCCCAGGGATGCATGCCCCTGCGGAGTCCCCTCCCCTGGAGTGGGCTGCACCTGGCGATGCTCCCGGGTAATGCGGCTGGAGCAGAGGCGGCACCACTGAGAGGCCGCTGTAGAAAAGAGTGTGCCTCTGTCTTGGGTGCCGGGTGGATTTCTCCCTCGCCTTCCTCCCCTTACCCACCCATCTCTCTCATCACTTCCTCTTCGGAGAGCCAGTGGCTGGAGTGAGTCCACTCAGACATCCTGCAGAGAAGCCCAGAGAGGCAGAAACCGACATCCCTGGTGTATGGGCAGTGTACGCTGGTGGCTTGCCGACAGCCTTGGGACGCTGTTGGGAGTGAATCTCTCACCAGTCAGGCTTGGAGATGCCTGCAACCACGGCTGACAGCTTGACTGCAGTTTCACCAGAGACCCAGAGCCAGAACCACACAGTTAAGCCGCTCTCAAGTTTTTGAGGGTCCCTCAGTAAATGTGCAGGATAATAAATATTTGTGTTTTTTAGCTACTATGTTTTCAGGCAATTTACACAGCAATAGGTAAGTAATACAACTAACCACCATAATCATCATGACCATCATCACCACCACCATCACCAAATCACCACTGCCATCATCACCATCACCATTATCTCCACCATCACCATTATCACCATCACAATCATCACCATCATCACTGTCATCATCACCATCACCATCACCTCCACCACCATCACCATCACAGTCATCACCACCATCACTGTCATCATCCATCGTCTCCACCACCACCATTATCACCATCACAATCACCACCATCACCATCATCTCCACCACCATCACCATCACAGTCATCACCATCATCACTGTCATCATCACCATCGTCTCCACCACCACCATCACCATCAC
>PVKV010026241.1:0-28343 GCA_004027835.1 Alouatta palliata | reverse complement strand
ATGTGAAGAACATGCAAGATTGTTACATAGGAACACACATGGCAGTGTGATTTGCTGCCTTCCTCCCCATCACCTATATCTGGTATTTCTCCCCATGCTATCCCTCCCCAACTCCCCACCCCCTGCTGTCCCTCCCTTTTTTCCCCCCAACAGACCCCAGTGTGAGATGCTCCCCTCCCTGTGTCCATGTGTTCTCATTTTCTTTGTCATATTATAAAAGTTGCCCAGGTTAACTTTGTTCACTAATGGTATCTTTTTGCCTTGACTAATTTCAGAATGAAAATGTAGAAAATATTTTTTAAAACAAACTACACTACATTTTTTAAACGAATTTTATTATGCTACTGTATACTTTTCTTGCCTTTTGACAACAGATTCATTCATTGTAAATTTAAAAAGTCAGCTTAGATAATGGAAAGACACATTACATAATGGGAACACACAAACCAAAAACTCATCTTAGGTCCTCTGTCTATCAAGTAAGTCCTTGTAAGGACTACCAACATGTTGGTGGATGTCTGGTGTTATCTTCACATGTTTTATATCTTCTGATCTATTTGATCACATAAGAGGGAGGGATGGGAATGGAGAGGGTCCAAAGACAGACAGAGGGAAAGAAGAGAAAGGAGGGAAGGAAGTAAGGGAGTGAGGAAAGAAGAGGATAAAAACCTGAATAACTCACAGATTACATACTCAATGTCTGGGTGTTTTACACTAAATGACCAGTAAGCTAATAATATCAGTATATTTAATGTTTATAAAAGGATAGAAGTACTGAAAATTTTTATATTGATTTATATTTCATTTTTCTGCTCTTCAAGAATGGTAAGAGTGGAGGTCATTTCAAGTATGTTTATAACATGTATGCTTGAAAGAAAATGCCTTACTTGAAAATATGAATTCCACACTGAGATATAGTCATCAAGTATGATTTTTATTTCTTAGGAGCTTTTAACAAATGAAAGACTTGTTGATTTCCTAGCACAGGTATGACACATTTATTTTAAGTTGTAATAACTACAGTAAACAATAGTAATAATTTCCTGTGTGAGATCCCCCTCCTTGCACAGCATCCAGAAATTGCCTCCAGGCAGAACACTAGGGTAATCATAGCACTCACCTTGCTGTCTTCTCTTTTATCATGGAGCTTAGTCCCACGTTATCCATTGTATAAACTAATGTATAACAGATTTTCTCCAATTTTTCAGGTGTCTACATGAAAAGGGTAATTTTAATTCTAGTTATTCATCAGAGATCAACACAAAACTTTTTAATGAAGGGTATTGCTATTTTTCCCCTTTGAGCACAGTACTCGTTAGTGTTTTTCAAAGTGTGGTCTACAAATGACCTGCATTATTATTTCCTGAGGAATCTATTGAATGCAGATTCCTAGGCCCTAGTCCAGTATTTGAAGGGAAAGGTAGACATCTAATTTGAAAAGCATTCCAGGTGATTCTCAGGACTGGCAAATTTTCAGCACTCTGGCTTTGGACTGTCCATTCATCTTCTATAAGACATCACCATTTTCTCAGCTTGCTAAAATAAACGGTATAAAATGCCAGAGCTGGACTTCTTTTAAAGAGCTCAGGCAACGCAGCTCATTTATATAGAGAGCAGAGCTCTGGAGATCAAGGCAATGAGTTTATTACTTGAGTTCCTTTTACAGCTGCTCCCTGAAGTATTGGCATTCAGTCTGTGTTGTAGGTAGCATCTCCTTTATATCTAAAGGTAGCACATTTTCACTAGGATTACCAGCCACTGCAATGCATAAGAAAAACTTCCTTAAACTACTTCCTTAAACTACTAAGTGATGCACTTAGATGATTGTAGAAAGAGCCACCTGGTGTTCTAGAGATGATGCTATAAATGACATAATACTGATGAAAACAACTGCTCAGAAGACAATTGCAATGGCAAAGGTATCTGTTTTATTCCCTCCATTTCCCTTTTCTGCCTTCTTTCTGCAATTCATCCAGACACCAAGCTTTAGTATTAGTCACTTAATGAGTTACTCACTGAGAATACCTGCATTTGAACAGAACATACCCACAGATAAAATATTTTAATACTGAAAAGATAATGGTAGAGTTTCCTGACAGTAGGAACAAGCATATAGAGGCTATTTCATCTGTGAGTGTACTCTCTCACATTTTCATGTGTGTGTACTGTGTGTATGTTAGTGCTTCAGAGATGGTTGATTTCCTAAGAGGCAAATCATAAGAATTACATGTATTATTATATATAGTCCACAATAGAATTTTATACAGTCATTACAAAGAATAAGGTACATTTATATATGTATGTGCAAAAATAATAGCAATAATAATAGATTAGCATATACATAAAAAAAGATACACATTCTATTACCAGCGGTTATCTCTAGAAGATGAATTTTGTGGTGGAAAACTTTTCTTTTAAGTTAATTACTTTGGTCATGTTTGGATTTTGTATAATTTGAGTAATCAGAAAACTAACTACTAAAGCTCAGGGGAACTACCAACTTTGCCTAAGTAAGCCTTGTCTGATAGATCCATAAATTAAGAAACAAAACATAGCAGCGTGTGGTGGCTTGTGCCTGTAATCCCAGCATTTTGGGAGGCCAGGGTGGGTGGATCACCTGAGGTTAGGAGTTTGAGACCAGCCTGGCCAACATGGTGAAACCTCGTCTCTACTTAAAATACAAAATTAACCAGGTGTCGGGTGGGCACCTGTATTCCCAGCTACTCGAGGCAGGGGAATCGCTTGTATCCAGGAGACAGAGGTTGCGGTGAGTGGAGATCGCACCATTGCACTCCAGCCTGGGCAAAAAGAGCAAAACTCCATCTCAAAACGAAACACACAAAAAGCCAAACAAACAAACAAAAGAAACAAAACACATCAGCTTAAGAGTTTAAGTATTTACCATATTTAATTAAGAGAAAAAGTGCCTTATCTTAAGAACATGAAGCTGAAACACTAAGTACATTTTCTGTTCCACAGATATTGATCTTCTCACTCCCAGTGAATTAAAGGAAGGTTTCATAGAGAAAGAGAAGGGAAAAACTTTAGAGTAATGTCTGGGAGAAAGGAAAGAAGAGAGTATGACAGGAGTATGCAACTGGACTAAAGTATTAAAAGCCAATTTGAAGAAGGTGGTTTATATTAATGATGACAACAGCAGAAGTAATAACTGTTGCCCAGCAGTATGTGAAACACTTCACTGGTTTATTGCATTTAGTTTTCACATTGATTCTTGTGAGGACACAAACTCTCTGAACCTCAATATCTTCCTTTGTAAAATAAGTATTACAACAGTGTCTAACTTGTAAGCTTGCTGTGAGAATTGAATGACAAGGTGGGTATACAACACTTAGCACAGTGTTTGGGACACAGTAAGAACTCATTGCTTGTTGCTTATGGTTATTATTATACTCATTTTATAGATGTGGAAATTGAATCTGAACCTTGACCAATATCCAAGAACTAGTAGGTGACGCAGATGTGGAAACTGAATCTGAAGCTTGATCAATATTCGAGAACTAGTAGGTGACAGAGCTGATATCTGTGCCTGGGCTTGTCTGTTTCCAAATCTGCTTCAATATTCATGTACAACAGTGACAATTTGGAGTCCTGTATAAACTCCTTGCATATTTCGCCCATTATTATTGTCTTTAGAGCAGAGAAGTTCAAAGATATCTAATTAAGATCTATTGTGGTAGTGTTGGTGATGTATTTGTTAGAAACATCAACAAAAACAGATTGTACATTTTCTAAAGACAGGATCATGTTCTGTAGGTTGGAATGAATTTTTAATAGAATAGTACTTAAGCATAGGGTGTGATCACCTTGCTTTCAAAGGTTAGTTAGGAGAGATCAGCGTGTTGCCTGTGCAGTGACTCTGGCACCAAAGTGACAGATGGCCCAGTCCAGGTCTCTGACCAGCTTCCGCCTGTCTACCGCTTTCCTGGCATAGTAACTTTGCCAGTGTAATGGGAACTGCTCCAAGGAAGAGCTGATGGTGGGGTAAGTCAGGGCATGGCATTGCCTTTGCTACCCATGATATGTAAGGATAAATTGAGACAAGTCACCTTCACCAGGGAAAAGTTGATGCTGAGTGTTGGGCTGCCTGGCCAGGAAACATTTTTTTTTCTTAAAACAGGGAAGTCTGTTGTCATGTGTGCCTTGATGGAAAATGCAGAGCCACAGCATAGCAATGTAGGGTGGTGCTGACTCTAGTTCACCTTGTCCTGAACCATTGATTTCCTAGCTTTGGATGCTAAAGAGAAACTCCTGGGTCAGTTATTCAAACTAAAGACATATCCCTTGATGCAGGAGGGGGTGAGAAGTAAGGGTGGAGGGAAAAAGTAGCAACAATAAGGCTCACAATGCAGACTTCAGAAGCAGCCCGTATGCCTGGCACAGGATGACTACTTGATGGGAAGACAAGCTTCACTTGAACACAACCCAAAAACCAGAGGGGCTGAGTTTGACCTACTCATCTCTCCTGTCTGGCACCACCATCTGCTTTGAGCCAAAGTTGCTGTGGGACACAGCGGTTGGTGTGTCACTTGGTGTGTACCTGTCTGTCTAAGGCTACTAAGAGGGAATTTGAAGCAGATAGCAAATTCTTGAATGTCAGTCACCCATATAAGGTGGGTTGCTATTCTACCAAATCTCTGAACAGAGGAAAATCGTGGATTTGTAAAGCTGACAGGAAAATGTCCATTCACTTAGCCACATAGGATGAGCCTGGTTCTCTCATCTCCAGGCTGGATCTATGATGAAGAGCAGACCTTTGAGCCAATGGGCCTGCAGTGAGAATGGCTGTTGCTACATACTCAGAGGGACAACATTTTTCTGTATAAGCGGGTAGCAGGAGTGTGGGAAGGATCGAGAAAACAAAAAGGGAAAGGAAAATCAAGGAGTGAATCAGTAGGTAGATGAGTTTGCAGGTGAATTTTCTAGAGTATGCAGATGCAGCCACGCTATACTTAAAAATTTGATGACTCTTGTTATACCATCATGTAGCAATGGCTATCTCTGGTAGTAAGATAATCAAATTATTTGGGGGATAGTATTTTTACTTTTCTATGTACTCTAGTTCTTCTACAATAAATATATATTACTTACATAGGTAAATAAGTAAAGACCACCCCCCAATAACTTGTATTGAGTGGTAGCTATAAAGAAAAATAAAACTGTGAGCACTTATCTATGCTTTGTGAGCTTTAGAAGATGATCTGAGATCTTATTTTCCTCACCATGTCCTTTGCCTCCCTTGCTAGGTAAGCATACACATTGCTCCCAGTCAGCTTTCAAAGAGCACATTTGTGCAAATGGAGAAAGACATGTAAAAAAAGATAGTGCAGTAATTTCACTTTGATTTCAAATGAGGGATTTTGTTTAGACCTCTTAAAAGAATTTTACAGTAGTTTACTAGGCATTATCCTTGAGTGGCATCAAAATATGATTCTTTGTAAGGAATTAGGTAGGCTTGCTAGCAGCCTGGTTTAAACCACACCGAAAGTGAAGGAGACAGTATTTCAGTTTGTGAATGGCTCATGTGTTGAAGATCAATTTGTTTATGTGTACCATATATACACGTATGTATGCCTGTATATTATATATGCATGTATATTGTATGTATATTAGTTTTAAAAGAGCAGATTTAGAGATAAGGCACTATAGCTTATCTTTGTTATTTGTGTATTTTTTTTCCATTTTATGGTGCCTTGAAGCAACAAAAGATGTTGACAAAAACAATTTTTTTTATACTGGCTAAGAAACCTAATATGTGTAAAATTAAATCGGCTGTTCCTTTCTGAGCCTTTTTGGATCTCATAGATGCATGCTTCTTATTTGAATGAAAAGAGAAAAAAGTTTTTCAGAATGCTCAAAATACTAGGGATTTCTGGTGGCTTTGATTTAATTTCTTTTAGGAAAACAGCATTGCCATTGCAGAAAATTAACAATAGATGAATCCATTAAAATTCTTCCATTAATTAAAGGGAAATTGTTTCTCTATTACAAACTACCGCAAAATCACTGTAGTAACTACCACAAAAATCACTGTTTTTTTAGTTTTGCTTACCAGTGGTATAGAGAAGACAACACTATTCCTCTTCTGTTCAAGCTACTCTCACAGATAGCAACTTGACATATTTCCATGTTTATTAAGACCACAAAGAAGGGCTTCCTTCTATAAGATCCTGTGAAAATCAGTGCTGAAGGGCTCCTTAGAGACTGAGAATTCATTAGTGTCAGTCAGTGGAAAACTCATTTGACCGATCAGAAATATGTGCTTTTAAATTTTGACTCTTCTTCTCCAACTGGTAGTTTGTAGCAAAAGACAAACTAGTGGGTGTCTAAGAGAACAAGGAATGGTACAGATCCATGCATTAATGCATTGCTTTGATCTGGCTTTACAACTGATTTACCATTCCATTTGATTTTTCCCATGGGAAATAACAAAAAAAATTGCTTCCACTGGCTCCTGGCAAAGTGCTTGTTTCCTTAAAGGCTGACCGTCTCAGGAACACACCTGCACTCTAGCAAAGATTTTGTTCACCGGAACAAAAGGGAGGCAGAAAGACATTCTGAAACATTCCAGACTGCTTGAAACATGCCTTGTATTAACAAATCCTCTTGCATGTTAGATCATTCTAATTGGAATGTCTGCTAATGCCTTTTGTGAACAGGAACCTTTGTAATTTTAACGAGGGGAAGTAGTGACATCAACAGCTTTCACTAGATCTAAAAAAATATTTAATCATCATCAACAATATAATTTTTTTACATCAATAACGAAATGGATTTTGGGGGGTAAATAACTACAGGAAACTGCTTATATATTTATTTGAAAAACAAAGATCAAAACATCTAGTTCTTTACACAATACAAAGCACATGGCAAGCACTCTATAAATGTTTATTAAGTGACTAACTCATTGACTGGCAAAACATTAGCACTGATGTGCAAAACATTTTTTTGGAGCTGGATTTTATCTACAAAGATCATGCAAATCAAATCAAACTAAAAGTAAAATGAACGTTATACAAACAATGCAAATTTCTAGTGAAAGAGATGTTAAGAACTGTGAAGGGTCTGAGATTTTCCTCTATTTACAAGTTAACAAAGTTCATGGAGGCTAGCAGAAGACATGAGACTCCAGAGTCAGATTTGAAAGTTAATTTATTATTCACCTCGATAGTAGTAGCCAGAGTATCTGCACTTTGTGTTGATTCTCTAACCTCCATTCTCACTTGATGCAAGGAGAGCCAAATGATATCTGTACATATAGAGGATTAAATTATAGGCAAGAAAATCTGAGCTTTGGGTGCGTGAATTTTTTATAAAGGGTAGTAAGTATACTTTCCTTTTGCTCTCAAGTGAGACATTACCTTTATTATACTCAATAGTAATTATGCCAGCCCTTTGCTTCAGAATATTACATTTATCTTACAAGGGCATAAGCAACCTGTCTCTTAGGCCTGGTGGGAGACATTATTTTCCAAGACTGCTATGTGGATACACTTGAACTAACAGTACAGAACAAAGGGCAGTCAGTGACTTACTTGGAAGATGTGTAGAAATCTGAGAAATCCATGGAGAATTTTCCCCTAGTGGAAGCATTTGCTTGGCTGTGATATTAGATGCTAGTCTTAGGCATTGTTATAGGTTGGTGCAAAAGTCAATGTGGGTTTTGCCATGTAAGTAATGGCAATTACCTTTGCATCAATCTAATAGTACACTCCAGGCAACCGACCATTTATTCGGTGAGTCAGTGAGTCACTCATTCACCTAGTCAATGAGTTTCAGTCAGTCACCTAAGAAACTTTCATAGAGTGCTTGCCATGTGCTTCATATTGTGTAAAGAACTAGAGAAGCAAAACAGATGAATAAAGTTTAAAACCGCTAGTGAAAAAATAGTAACTAAAAAGATAATATTAATAATAATATTTAGCAGAGATAATGCTGCATGTTCACCATAGTTTTCTTTTCCTGGGTACACATAAAGTCTATATTTCAGCCTTCTTTGTACTTGTCCTTAGGTTGGGGTCATGTGACTTAGTTCTGGTCCGTTGGATGTGGGTGTAGTGATGTAAAGTCGTAAGAGACCATGTCTTTCAAAATATCCCATAAGACCCTGAAGCTCTATCTACTTCTGCCATGGAATCCATGGAAGCCAACCAGAGCCCCAAAAGATTCGTTATCTCCTGTTCAAAAGTTAGGAAACAGCATCATAATACAATGTACTAAATATGGTAATAAGTATGATATACATTGAGCATTTCTAATCTGAAAATCTGAAATGCTCCAATATTCAAAACTAATTTTGAGACCAACACGATGCCACAGGTAAAAAATCCTACACCTGACTTCGTGTAATTGGTCACTGTCAAAATGCAGATGGATAAAACACAATTTATTCAGTGTTCTCAAGGGAAAAAGATTCATTAACAAATTTGCCAGCGTCATTGCTGATGATAACCTGATGTCAAAACAAATCTATAATGCTGATAAGACATCACTGCTTGGCGTATTGCCTCCTAAAGACACTGACTACAGTTGATGAGACAGAAGCTACAGGAATTAAGGCCGCCAAGGACAGAATAACTGTGCTGAGATGTGCTAATGCCACAGGCACACGTAAGTGTAAACTTGCTGTAATAGGCAAAGGCTTGCATTTTTGTTATTTTAAAGGAATTAATTCTTGCTAGTCCATTATTATGCGAACAAAAAGGCATAGATCACCGGGCACATGTTTTCTGATTGGTTTCACAAACATTTTGTACCAGGGGCTTGTGCTCACTGCATGGGAAGCTGGACTTGATGATGACTGCAAGATTTTGTTATTCTTGACAACTATTCTGCTCATCCTTCAGCTGCAATTCTCACCAAAAGTAAGTTATGGCATGTACTTTTCCCCTAAATGTGACCTCATTAATTCAGCCATGTGACCAGGGTATCCTTAGATCAATGAAGCATAAATATAAAAACAATTTCTTGAACAACATGCTAACAGCAGTGAACAGAGGCATGGGGTTGAAGGTTTTCAAAAGGAGTTTAGCATGAAGAATACAGTATATGCTGCTACTGATGGTTGTGATGCAGTAACTAAAAACACAATTGTGCATGCCTAGCACAACCTCTGGGCTATGATTATGTTCAGTGATGATGAACAAGTGGTGATTTTGGAGGATTCTGCCTGCCAGTTGAGAAAAATGATATTTGACCTGCTGAAATATGCAAAATTATACCTTCAATATGCAAAAATTATACCTCCAGAGTCCATCAGTCAGCTAGAAGAAGTGAACATCCATGAAGTTTTTAACGTCAATAATGGAGCTCCAGTTGTTCCTTACCGAGAGTGAAACAGCCAAAATGGTTCTAAATCAAGGTAATTGTGATAATAATGACAATGAAGATAACATTGATAACACTGCTGAAAACGTGCCTAGAAACAACGTGATGAAGTTGTGTGATGGGTTTATGGAAGGACTAGCACAGTCTGCAATCATAACAGAAGAAGAAATAATGTCAGTTTATACAATTAAATAGAGACTTCTAAGACAAAAACTGTTGTTAATGAGGCAGATGACTCTGGAGGAAACATTTTAAAAAGCCTTCCAGCAGAGTGTATCCTCATCCCTAGAAGACTCACTTTCTGGTCCAACTGCTTCTGATGTTCCTTTTCACCTAAAAAAATTACGAGTGTTTTCAGCATAAAGCGCTGTTGAATTTTGTCGAAGGCCTTCTCTGCATCTATTGAGATAATCATGTGGTTTCTGTCTTTGGTTCTGTTTATGTGGTGGATTATGTTTATAGACTTGCGTGTATTGAACCAGTCTTGCATCCCCAGGATGAAGCCTACTTGATCGTGATGGATAAGCTTTTTGATGTGCTGTTGCAATCGGTTTGCCAGTATTTTATTGAAGATTTTTGCATTGATAATCATCATGGATATTGGCCTGAAGCTTTCTTTTTTTGTTGCATCTCTGCTGGGTTCTGGTATCAGGACGATGTTGTTCTCATTGAATGATTTGGGAAGGATTCCCTCTTTTTGTATTGTTTGGAATAGTTTCAGAAGGAGTGGTACCAACTCCTCTTTGTATGTCTGGTAGAATTCGGCTGTGAACCCATCTGGACCTGGACTATTTTTGGTTGGTAGGCTATTAATTGCTGCCTCAACTTCAACCCTTGTTATTGGTCTATTCAGGATTTCAACTTCTTGGTTTAGGCTTGGGAGAGTGCAAGTGTCCAGGAATTCATCCTTTTCTTCCAGGTTTACTGGTTTGTGTGCATCGAGTTGTTTGTAGTAATCTCTGATGGTAGTTTGTATTTCTGTGGAATCAGTGGTGATATCCCCCTTTTCATTTGGCATCTGTTTGATTATTAGTCTGGCTAGTGGTCTGTCTATTTTGTTGATTTTTTTCAAGAAAAACCAGCTCTTGGATTTATTGATTTTTTGAAGGGTTTTTTGTGTCTCTATCTCCTTCAGTTCTGTTCCAATCTTAGTTATTTCTTGTCTTATGCTAGCTTTTGAGTTCTTTTGATCTTGTTCCTCTAGCTCTTTCAATTTTGATGATAGGGTGTCAATTTTAGATCTTTCCTTGCTTCTCATGTGGGTATTTATTGCTATAAACTTTCCTCTAGACACTGCTTTAAATGTGTCCCGGAGATTCTGCTATGTTGTGTGTTCATTCTTGTTGGTTTGGAAGAACATCTTTATTTCTGCCTTCATTTCATTGTTTATCCAGTCAACATTCAAGAGCCAGTTGTTCAGTTTCCATGAAGTTGTGTGATTCTGAGTCTTAATCCTGAGTTCTAATTTGATTGCACTGTGGTTTGAGAGACTGTTTGTTATGATTTCCATTCTTTTGCATTTGCTGAGGAGTGATTTACTTCCAATTATGTGGTCAATTTTAGAATAGGTGTGATGTAGTGCTGAGAAGAATGTATATTCTGTGGATTTGGGGTGGAGGGTTCTGTAGATGTCTATTATGTTTACTTGGTCCAGATCTGAGTTTGAGTCCTGGATATCCTTGTTAATCTTCTGTCTCATTGATCTGTCTAATATTGACAGTGGAGTGTTAAAGTCTCCCACTATTATTGTATGGGAGTCTAAGTCTCTTTGCAGGTCGTTAAAAACTTGCTTTATGTATCTGGGCGCTCCTGTATTGAATGGTTTTGCCTAGGTTTTCTTCTAGAGTTTTTATGGTGTTAGGCCTTATGTTTAAGTCTTTAATGCATCTGGAGTTAATTTTAGCATAAGGTGTCAGAAAATGTTCCAGTTTCTGCTTTCTGCATATGGCTAGCCAGTTTTCCCAACACCATTTATTAAACAGGGAATCCTTTCCCCATTGCTTGTTTTTGTCAAGTTTGTCAAAGATCAGATGGTTGTAGATGTGTGATGTTGCCTCTGAGGCCTCTGTTCTCTTCCACTGAGAATTGTTAGCTCTTCTTGCTGCATTGATACTTTTACCATTATGTAATGCCCTTCTTTGTCTCTTTTTATCTTTGTTGGTTTAAAGTCTATTTTATCAGAGACTAGGATTGCAACTCCTACTTTTTTTTTTTGCTCCCCATTTGCTTGATAAATCTTTCCCCATCCCTTTATTTTGAGCTTATATGTGTCCTTGCAAGTGAGATGGGTTTCCTGGATACAGCACACCGATAGTTTTTGTCTTTTTATCCAACTTGCCAGTCTGTGTCTTTTGATTGGGGCATTTAGTCCTTTGCAGGGACATGAATGAAACTGGAAACTATCATTCTCAGCAAACTGACACAGGAACAGAAAACCAAACACCACGTGTTCTCACTCATAGGTGGGTGTTGAACAATGAGAACTCATGGACACAGGGAGGGAAGCATCACACACTGGGGTCTGTTGAAGGGAATAGGGGATGGACAGCGGGGGGTAATGATGTTGGGGAGGTATAACAGGGGGAGAAATGCCAGATATAGGTGACGGGGGGATGGAGGCAGCAAACTACATTGCCGTGTATATACCTATGCAACAATCCTACATGTTTTGCACATGTACCCCAGAGCCTAAAGTGCAATAAGAAAAAAGGAAAAAATAAAATAAACAATGGACAGTACACTTTTAATTAAAATACAGCATCATGGGTGTTTGTTGTTGCTCTTTAACAGCTGATACAGGTATTCTGGTGATGCTGCTGTGCTCCTTAGTTACCCTGGATGCATAATTTTTTTCACTGTATTAATGGTTTGACATGTAATTTACTGTTCAGCATTTATGTAAGAATAAGTAGAAGAAAGTTGTTGCTTATTGGTAGCATATATATTTAGAACCAGGAATAATGATGATGCCAAACAACCAGTTTGTCCACATGGGAGGCTGAGATAGCGACCTCTTTGCTGTCTGCTGTCTCAGTGTACACAAACTTTGTTTTATGCACAAAATTATTTTAAAATATTGTATAAAATTGCCTTCAGGCTATGTGTAGAAGGTGTATATGAAAGTTAAATGGATTTTGTGTTTAAACTTGGGTCTCATCTTTAAGATATCTCATTATGTATATTTAAACATTCCAAAAAAAATTTGAAATCTGAAACACTTCTGGTCCCAAGCATTTCAAACAAGGGATACTCAACCTGTATATTTTTTCGAATACCATGACCATCTTCTGGGCAAGAATCCTGACTTATTCATTTGATTTGCAGTTCTTAGCAAAGGACTTAGAGGAAGACATGCACTTGTCTTTCAAGTTAAAAAGGAGATTGTTTTATTATTATTATTATTTTAAATTTTAGATTCAGAGGGTACATGTGCAGGTTTTTTGCATGGGTAAATTGCATGATGCTGAGGTTTGGACCTCTATTGATCTTGTCCCCCAAGTAGTGAACACAGTACCCGATAAGTAGTTTTTCAATCCCTGTCCCCATTCCTCCCTTCTCATTTGGAGAACCCCATTGTCTACTGCTCTCATCTTTGTGTCTGCGTGTACCCAAGGTTTAGCTCCCACTTTTAAGTGATAGCATGAGGTGTTTGGTTTTCCGTTCCGTTTCTGCGTTAATTCACTTAGGATAATGCCCTAAGAAGGAGGTTGTTAAAGTAATGAAGGGCATAGAATTAAGGGGAATATTTATTTTGTTTGCTTAATTTAGTTTTTCTTCTAAGATAAGAAATGCTTAAATATGTTCACAGATAAAATCATGGAGAAGAAGAGAATCAAGTCATTGAAAGAAAGGTCTTGAAGGGAGGGTAGAAGAATAAGATCTAGAAGAGCTGATAAGTAGGTGAAAAACATCAACTTCTCCTTACCTGGCCATATGGGAGAAAAAGAGGAATAACTATTTGAATGATAGCTTTGGGGAGAGTCTGTTTTTATTTAAGATAAAAGACGTAGAGAAAACACTGAAAAACAAGCTTAGGGTATAGATTGCAGGCATTGCAGAAAAACAGTAGTCAGGTATTGTCTGTCTTTTATGTACTAAACTCCTTGTTGGAGCATTCGAACATATCTCATTTAATCCACCTGGTATTTGATAAAGTAACTCTCATCATCACTATTATTTTATAGATGAAGTCACAAAAATTCATAGAGTTGAAGTTATTAACCAAGGTTATATAGCTATAAAGTGTCAGAGACAGGGTTCAAATCTGATCTGATTCACTCCCTGCAGCTTTTACACTAGAATAATCTGATAGGGGACACAGAGAGCTAATTATGTCAGCTCTTTTGGGGAATTTAACTCCAGTTACCTGTCAGTGGCCTTCATGTTACACCACCTATGGCAGGGGCAAAGGAATCTGCCCATGCACCCACACTCAATACCTCCGCAAAGGAACTGAAAGAGTTTTAACAAGGTTTGAAAATGGGACAATTGGTCAATCAACTGGTTGTTATAGAGTCAGCTCACCAGTGTTTACCAATTTAGGTTCATGATATTAAGTGATTTGAAAGGTCGCTTAAGCATCACTTAGTTACAACCTCTCCAATGCGAACATCAACAGAGAGGGAATTAAAGGAAAATGCCAAACCTTTAATATCTTAGCAGTATCATTTCCTTATTATTCCTTTTAAAACCACCCTGCACCCTGATTTCTTTGAAGAGGTAAGCTGCATGACTATGAGAGATTTATCAAGTCTGAATTAAAATTTTGGAGAACAATTATTATCTCAACTTATTCAAACAACCCTTAGGGATCTGAAATTATAGCTCCAGAATTTTATTTGTTATACTTTCTAAATCTAAGAGGTACATTAGTTTACAATAAATTCTAAAAGTAATATATAAAGTAAGTCTTTAGAATGGAATGAGGATAAATAATGACAGTGACATTGTCACCCATGCTGGGAAGCTGGAAGGATGATGATAGAAGAGGTTTGGTACAGATTTCCTGTAAGATACCTGAAGCATCACAGTGAGAACAGGATTTATAATATGGGCTTGGATGATATTCTGCATACTCTGCTTTTCTTCCGCAAGGCTCTGCTTGCATACTCCAAGATTTTGTCCTTAATGAAACTCAAGTTAAAATGACCCATCTCATCCAACATTATGCATTTCAACAGCTGGCCAGTGAAGGAACCACTTTTCTGCTTCCAGGAACACACTTTTCCCAGAAGAGTTCTCTAGTCTGGCAACATGACTGAAAAATGTCTACAGAAGCCTTTCTCTATTTTATGGCTTAGAAATAGGATCTATATGCTAAGTATAAGCCCTTCAGTGAAAGATGCCAGAGTCCTCCTTGAACCCTAAGCCATCTCTCAAAGAGCCTTCCCCAGGTGCTCTGGGGATTGTGCAGCTTCACTCCAAAGAGGAAGAAAGTCTGAGAGTTTTCCTTGTTTCAACGTCTGCCTTCCTGTGTGGTCCAAGTATAATGGTCTGTTCTTAATTTTTCAATCTTCAGTCTTGCTTCCTGAAACTTGAGTTCTGATTCTTGCTTAGTTAACTTTCTCTTGACTGGTTGGGACAATGGTCTAAAAATGTGCTACACACTCCAGCTTTGCCTATGGTTCTAATTTTGGATGTTATCTGGTCCTATGAGGATGTGCTCTATGTTCCATCTCCTACTTCTGCATGTATTTAAAATCTCTGGAGATTTAACACCACAGATATATATCAAGAACCCTGCTAACCTCTGCAAGGCATCCAAAACATCTGAGTAAAACAGTCCGTTAAAAATTTTTATCAAATAAACTTATGATGAGAAATTAGGTAAATCCGCCTTAAAACTACCCTTAGGATCTGAAATTATAGCTTCAGAATTTTATTTGTTATACTTTCTAAACCTAAGAAGTATATTAGAACTACAATCTGTTAATACAATCTAATATACTTACTAGTATTTCAGTAAAGCTCTTAAACACATAATAATTAGCAGTATTCTTTTTTTAATCCAGTCATAGAGTATGACAATGCAGACTTGGAACTACCCCATCTCATCCACTGCCGCTGGGCCCCCACATTCTATATTCTGCCCATGATGACCTCCTTTGAATTACTCAGAGTGTACTTTTCCACCTCTTGATTTTATTTTATCTGCGTTAGAGTTCTCCTTCTTTGGAAAGACTTCCCTGACCATCTGTCTCTTTTCCAAATCTTGATTTTGACCCTGCTTATTTGTTCTACAATTCCACACTTCCCTCATCATAGACTTTATCACTGTGCATTGTAATTATTTTCTGATTCCTTCATGATTTGTAAGCTCCAAAATAGCAGTGATCACTTCAGTTTTATTCTCGTATTATTCTTCCTATCGGAGATAATGCCTGTCATTTGTAAGTAGTCATTAAATATTGAAAGATTTTGTGAACATCTCAGAAGCCTAGCATTTGAGGCCAGGTTTCCATTTTGTTGACTCTGCCAATAGAAGTTTCAATAATAACATTGAAGATAATACGTTGCTCCAAGTGGTGTTGCTAGGATGAAATGAGATAGTGTAGGTGAAAGTGATTTATAAGCTACAAATATGTTAATTATTACTCAGTCTTCTGTTTATATTCCTCTTGCAGTATGTTAATTTCTACTGCATTGTATGTTCCTTTTATGATTTGCTTAATTCTTTCCTGGGAAAATGTTGTTTTTTTTCTTTACCAAGAAAATTATAAGTGACAAAAGATTTCATTTTTTTTCCTATGTATACTCTCACTGTTTGTCACCTGAAGAAAGTCATAGAAAATTTAGGACAGAATTTTTTGACCTACCAAGTGGTTTGCTTTTATAATTTCCACAACAACAAAATAACCAAACTGTATTTTCATTCTAAGAATTTACCTATTTCTGTTTAACACCATTAATATCATAAACAAAATGATAACTTAAAAATGTTATCAAAATTAAAATCTCTCATCTCAGACCTATTGAGATTTCATCTCCACTATGTGATCCAATAAAAAAAAATACGTAGATTATTTTAGCAATATTTGGGTTTTCATATATACAAATAAAATGCATTTTCTCAAAGTAAATATAGAATTTATTTCTCAACAAATATCACTATTAATGGTGCTTTGGAAGAGAGAGCATATTGAATTAATCATAGGTTTTGGCTATGGAGAATAGGTTGAATCATACCAAATGTCCTACCATGCGGAATTATCAAAGCTAGAAATAATTTAAGAAAGGAAAACAAAATCATAAACAAAGCTCCAGCTGTTCAAATATATTATAGAACAAGTAAACAGAGAGAACTTGTAGGGTCAAGGTTTTAGAACGAAGGAAAAATTAGAGTAAGCAATACAGACCTCTTTCTCCCAACAGATTATCTGCCCATTGACACTGAGGGATATAGAGGCTGAGCAGAAAATGGTAACCTTGCAGTGGCGACAAACTGGTTAGGCTGGGAAGATAAACATTGGAGCTCCAGGCTATAAAGGCAACCAGGACTTGAAAAAAGGGAACCATAAAAAAGTAAGTTGAATATTCTGCACAAAATCTCTGTTCAAGAAATTTACTGGTTCTTAAGCTGTGTATGAGAGTTGAGAGGTCAAAAAACAAGCACAAGTATTCCATAGGACTAAATATCCAAGCAGAGATTTGTTTGCTTGATTTTTTTTCTTGATATTTTATGGTGTTGAGGGGTCAATGTAAATTCAAGGATGCTCAAGAAGGCAGAGCCTAGTAAACACACCATGTGTTCATTTGAGACATCTGAAGATCTCCATTCTGGATAAGGAAAACAGTAAGTAGAATAGCATTCACAACATCTGAAATACCACTTGGAATCACCTCAGTCCCTGATGGGATCAAAATCACTTACTCATAATATATCCAATTACCGGAAGAAAAATTAAATTCTCTCTGGAGAAAATAACATATAGTTTCTAAAGTTTCTTACATCAGATGTCAGCATCCAAAATTAATACACATGTAAAAAAATAGGGCCAAATGAATGAAAGTCAAGAGAAAAAAGGCAGTAGAAACAAACCCGTAGATGATCCAGATATTAAAGTTACCAGTTAGTCTTTAAAAATGATAATTCATATGTCCATAAAAATAGGGGAAATATTAAAACTATACCAGGAAAGCTAAAAAATATAAAAAAGATCAATTAAAAAATTTTAGAACTTCAAATTATAATAACTGAAACTAAAAATTTAGTAGGTGGACTTAATAGAAGGTCAGAGCAGAAGAAAACTGGTGAACAGGTTCATAGGACACACACACAGGCATACATATATACATACAGTTATTTTCTTAGCATCCAGAAAATAGCTAAGACAAATGGAATGTGGGAAAAGGCCTAAAGATCTAACAGAAAGATAATCAGAGTCCCATAAAACAGTAAAGAATGAGATATAAACAAATTTGAAGAGTTACTGGCTATGAATATTCTAAACCTGGTTCTAAATGTCACGAGAGATTCAAGAATCTCTATAGATTCCATACGGAATAAAATCAAAGAAAAGTGCACTTAGGCAAATCGTAGTACAGCTGCTTTAAAAAAATAAAATAAATTCTTAAAGTATCCAATACAAAGATGCATTTTAAAGGAACACATTAAGATTAACGATGAGTTTTCAGCAAAAAAGAAATTTAAACTGGAAGACAAAGAAAATAATTTTTAAAGTCTTAAAAAATGACTACCAACTTAAAAATACATTCTTAAAAAATGCAAGTGAAATAAGCAACAACAACAAAGAACCCTGGAAGGATATGTCATCAGCTGCATATGCTAAAGAAAATACAGAAGAAGTTTCTCATTAGGAAAAGAATTCCAGCTGAAATGAAAATACAGGAAAAAGAAAAAGAAAAATGAAGAGTATAAATATGGATAAAACTATACAAATACTGACTTTTAAAAACAATTAAAATGGTCCTATGGCATTTCAAATATATGTGGAATTTAAATATATAAAAATCATAATGGCTGGGCACAGTGGCTCACGCCTGTAATCCCAGCACTTTGGGAGGCCGAGGCAGATGGATCACAAGGTCAGGAGTTTCAGACCAGCCTGGCCAACATGGTGAAACCCTGTCTCTACTAAAAATACAAAAAAAATTAGCTGGGTGTGGTGGCAGGCTATAGTAATCCCAGCTACTCGGGAGACTGAGGCAGGAGAATCACTTTAACCTGGGAGATGGAGCTTGCAGTGAGCTGAGACTGGCCCACTGCACTCCAGCCTGGGCAACACACTGACACTCCATCTAAAAGAAAAAAAATTATAACACCAATTTGAGAATTGGGCATATGAAACTAAGAAAGTAAGAATTTAAGATGGACTCTAATAAATAAAGGATACCTGTTGTAATCTCTAAGGTAAACACTCAAGAATGATATAAACAAGGGGAGGGCAAGATGGTAGATTTGATGCAGCCAGGTAAAATAGCTCCCACCAAGGGACCAAGACTGCTGGTGTGTTCTTAACAGCTCTCCAGAGGGAAGGCACTGAGAGTGGATGGAGGAAAGACACAAAAGTTGTGCTGAAGTGGAAGAAAGCATGGAACCATGCATGGGGCTACCGCACATTAGGACTTGTTTCTGGCCCACAGTGGTTCTGGAGGAATGGGCAAGTTGAACTGGCAAGGAGCAACCTGCTCTCTCCATGGGCCTCTGAAATCCCAGCAGGGGAAGATCGACCACCAAGGACACTGAAGTTTTCAGGGATAGCTGCTTAGAGAAGTGGTACAGGCAATAAGCCAGATGATGTGGAGTCCAGAGGGTTTGGTGCGGGACCATCTCTGGTGGAGCACAGCCAGGGATGGCCATCTCCCTAGGCTCAATTTCCTTTCATAGGAGACTTTAGCCCTAGAGGAAATGTTGGTTCTCATCTCTGCAGTGGGATCTTTCCCATTGGATGGGGCTGCTCCAACCTGAGCACCCCTTGGACTGCTAGCCTCTCCCAGAGCCCTGCCCTGGCCACTTCTGGTTGCAGGGCAGTCTTGGGTGTCCTGGGAGCATAGCTTCTGCGCTGGTGGACCATGCCTGACCAGCAGAGATTTCTAGTGGGGCGCCCCTATGCCTATATACCGGTCTGCTTGCTCCTTCCTCATATGGTAGCTTCTCAAGGGCAACTCCACATATCACTTTGTTGGTGTCTGTCTGCATGGATGGGTTTTGCTTTCCTTGCACCATCCATGTGTGGGAGTGCAGTCTGCCTCCCCTTCAGCCCCTGCCAACCACCATTGCAGATGGAGCCTTTGTGGGCACTGAGCCAGACAACCCTGCCCCTACCAGTGCCCCACCCTTTTGCCAACACTTACAGAAAACAGTGGATCCTCCCCTGCCCTGAGCAATTACTCCTGTTTGTGTGGCACAGAAAAGGCATCCAGACCTGTGCCTGCCAGTACCTCCCTACCATCTCCAGCCAACACCACCTCCAGAGTGACCTGGCAAACAGTCACCAGCAGGTCCCCCACCCATACCTAGCAGTGCTGCCATCACTACTGTGGTGAATGCTGGCAAGGAAGCAAGCATCCCAGCCCCTGCCAGCACTCGGCCACATCTGCTGCACCTCGGCACCCCCACTGCAACAGATTCTTAACCTCCAGGAGCCAGAGAACAAAGTTGGGGCCCAATACAAGTCCCTTTGTGTTACTGCACCCACTCCAGGATTTGGGAGCTGAGTGTGGGCCACCTAAAATCTTCCAGCATTGAAGCCTGTCAGCTGAATTCACCCTGTACTACAATCAAACCCTCAAAGTCATCAGATAGGAAAAAGGAAAAAAAAAATTCAAAGGTCAGCAACCTCAAAGACTGAAGGTAGATAAACCCACAAAAATGAGAAAGAATCAGTGCAAGAACTGCCCCCACCTCCAAAAAAAAAAAGAAAGCTCAAGAAGCCAGAGTGCCTTCTTTCCTCCAACTTCTAAACCTCTCCAGCAGGAGGTGTGAACTGGACTGAGATGGTTGAAATGACAGAAATAGAATTTGGAATATTGATAGAAATGCAGATTGTTGAGCTACAGGAGTACAGTGACACTCAATTCAAAGAAGCTAAAAATTGTGATAAAACAACGCAGGAGATGACATACAAAATAATCACTATAGAAAAGAACATAACCGACCAGATAGAGCTAAAAACACACTACAAGAATTTCATAATGCAATCATAAGTATTTAATATCAGGATAGACCAAGAGGAGGAGCTAATCTCAGAGTTTGAAGACTGGCTTTTTGAAATAGGAAAGTCAGACAAGAATAGAGGAAAAAGAATGAAAAGGAATAAACAAAGCCTCCGAGAAATATGGGATTATGTAAAGAGACCACATTGATGCATTAGTGTCCCTGAAAGAGATGGGGAGAATGGAACCAACTTGGAAAACGTATCAGGATATCATCCATGAGAGCTTCCCTAACCTAGCTATAAAGACCAACATTCAAACTTAGCAAATGCAGAAAACCCCAGTAAGATACTTCACAAGAAGATCATCCCCAAGACACAAAATTGTCAGACTCTCAAGGTCAAAATGAAAAAAAAATGTTAAAGGTAGTAAAGGAAAAGGTCAGGTCACATACAAAGGGAAGCCCATCAGACAAAGAGCAGACCTCTTAGCAGAAACCCTATAAATAAATAAATAAATAAATCCATTAAAGAGTGAGTAAAGGATCTGAACAGACATTGCTTAAAAGAAGATATACAAATGGCCATTATAAATAATAAATAAGATAGACAATATGGTCATCTCAATATATACATGAAAATATTTGATCACATTTGTTACTTATTCATTACAAATAAAAATCTCATAAAATTAAGAACAAGAAACATTCTCCTCAATCTTGTAAATGGCATCTATAAAACATCTACATTAACTTTAATAGGGAAATATTGGAAGATTTTCAGGTGAAATTGAAGACTGAACACAACTTCTATTCAACACTGTAATAGAAGTCCCAGCCACTTGAGTAAAATAAGAAAGAAAATCAGGTAAAGTCAAAAAGAAATGAAGATATTGTCATTTTCAATTGTAATGGTTATTCATGTAGACAATCCCAAGGAATCTATAGCTAAACTATTAGAGTTAATTAATGGATTTAGGAATATTTGTGATATAAAGTCAATGTCCAAAAATCAATGGTATTTCTATATCTTAGTAAAAAATTATTTAAGATTAAGCTTATTTTTTTAAATTATAAAAATTAGTTTTAATATAAAAATTATAATTACCAAGGACATAGAAATAATTTAATGAAAGACCTGCAAGAGCACAGAATACCTCAAAACATTACTGAGAGAAACTAAAGAAGTCCTAAATTCATGGAATAATATATTATGTTCATGAATAAAGTTGTTAAATATTACAATATATCACTTATTGCTAAATTGATCTATAGATATAATGCAATCTCAGTGAAAATCCCGGTCATTATTTTAGAGGAAATATAAAGCTGATTCTAAAATTTGTATCAAAAAGCAAATAATTAAGAATAGACAAAGTAACTTCGAAGAACAAAGAAGACTTAAATTACTAGATATCTGATCTCATTAGGATATAATAATCAAGTGTATGGTACTGGCACAAGGATAGACAAATAAGTCAATGGAACAGAATGTGTAATTCAGCAACAGATCCACACGTTTGGTCACCTGATTAGAATCCAAATATTACTGCAACCGATGGTCTCATCTATGATAGTGCTAGAACAACAGGGTATTCCTATGGTGAAATGAAGAACATTGATCCTTACTTCATACCAGCCATAAAAATAAAATTCAGGTGGAATTGAAGAAAAGAAAAACAATAAAACTTCTAGAAGATAATATGAAACAGGGACTATCTTTATGACCAATACACAGGCAAAGATTTGTTAAAGATTTGATAAACAGAAAACAAACAGCAATAACCATAAAAGAAAAGCTTAATGAATTTGATTTCATTAAAATTAGAAATTGTTTATTAAAAGTTACTGCAAAGAGAATGAAAGACAAAACACAGAGAAGAATACATTTATGACATATTACATCTAATAGAGGACTTGTACAGATTAATTGAGTCTAACAAATTAATTTTTAAAAAGTAGGATAATCTGTCTGGGTGTGGTGGCTCACACCTGCAATAGCACTTTGGGAGGCTGAGGCGGGTGGATCACAAGGTCAGGAGTTCGAGACCAGCCTGGCCAAAATGCTGAAACCCCATCTCCACTAATTACAAAAATTAGCCAGGAATGGTGGTGGGTGCATGTAGTCCCAGCTACTCAGGAGGCTGAGGCAGGAGATTCGCTTGAACCTGGGAGACAGAGGTTGCAGTGAGCTGAGATTGCACCACTGCACTCCAGCCTGGGCAACAGAGTGAGACTCTGTCTCAAAAAAAACAAAACAAAACAAAACAAAAAAGTAGAATACTCTAATTAATACATAGCAAAAGACTTGGACCAGTATTTCCCAAAGGAATTTATCCAAATGGCCAATAAATATTTAAAATAATAGATACTCAACTTTCAAATCAACAGGAAAATATAAGTTAAAACATGATGGGATACTACACATTTCCCAGAATGGCTAACACTAAAAATCTAACAATGCCAAGAGTTGATGAGAATGTAGAACAACCAAAACTTTTGTCTACTGCTGGTAGGAAATCAGATTTGCAAAATCATTTTGGAAAAGTGACAGCACACATAATCTGCAACTCGGCAAATCCACTCCTGGGTTTATTCCCAAAATAATGCTTACACAGTATATGATCACTGCAAGACATGTATTGGAATGCTCAGAGCAGTTCTATTTGTAACAGCAGCAAGCAATTGAAATGCACATCAACAGAATATATTAGTAAGTTTTAATACATTCTGCAAGGGAGCTAAGCAATAGGGGAAATTACTGTGGGACCATGGGAAAATTTCACAAAGACACTATTGAGTGAAAAAAGCAGACACCTAAGAGCCCATGCACATGCAGTTTGAATGATTCCATTAAAGTTCAGAAACAGTCATAATTAATTTTTGGTGACAGAAGTTGAAGCAGTTACCTTTGAGGTGGGAATTACTAGGATGTAGCACAAAAGATTTCTGGGATGCTGGTAATACTTCATACCTTGATCTGGGTGGGAATGGGATGAGTGTGTTTTCTTCTAAATGTTCTTTGAGCTACATACTTAAAATTTGCATACTTTCCTGTATGTCTGTTACACTTAAAATGAAGCAAAACTTAAAAAAATAAGCAAGACTAAACTTTCTGATATTTTGTGTTAGCCATATTTGAAGGGATAGTCTTAAACTATTCTTACTGTAATGAGAATGTTTTAGCATTTCTATAGATAAGCAAATGGGCTTGGCTAATATATAGTTTTAGGATTTGTGTCACATATTAAGATACTGCTGAACCTATTCCATCAGACTATCAGCAAATTAAGTGGATTTAGTGCAATAATCACAATTCAGCTCTACAATGATGTTTTTTGTTGGCTGTGGTTTAGTGGCTGACCATCAATTTACCTTGGTGTCATGGTGTGCACCCGTCCCTGCATCTGAGCCCTGTGTCACAGTGACCCAGCGGACCAGATGTCTTCACTATTGCATAAGCTGTGCTCACTAGCTGAATTTTGTTCAGGGAAGTTGACTATCTAAATAATTAATTATGTAATTGTCATTTGTAAATACTGTTTTCTATAGAAAGTAACAGGAAGCAGTGAAACGGGAGGGGAACTGAGTTTTGGTTGACTTTAAGAGGGAAGAAACTCCCAAAGCACATTTTGCTCTTGGAGCAGAAATAATCTTTTACCCACAGTCTGCCTGATTATCCCTCACAGCTCTTCATTCTAGAATCCCAATCTCATTTAGAGTTGATTGATTTTGTTAGAAGTCTCATCCTATCAGGTTAATCTCCTTGATTTAACCAGACTTAACCCTGGAATTCTGCTGCAGTGTTGCAAGAGAGACAAGACATGATGAGTCAAGAAAAGCAGGGTCAGGGTAATGTGAGCTTTGTCCCTTTCACACTCCGTTGTAAGAAAAGTCTATGTATCGAGGGATAAAATCTCTAAAAGTCTGTTTTGCTGCTGTTTTGGTGTGGATCAATTTAGTAACTACTGTGGATAATGCATTTGATACTCACACTTCTTTATATTACTTTTCCCTAAGGTTATTTTTAATAAAAAAAATTCTAAGCCTTTTGTTTTACTAAATATATATGCATTTTCTTAGATGAATATTGAAGTAACAGGAAATACAGAGAACACCACAAAGATGTTCCTCAAGAAGAGCAACCCCAAGGCACATAATCATCAGATTCACCAGGGTTGAAATGAAGGAAAAAATGCTAAGGACAGCCAGAAAGAAAGGTCGGGTCACCCACAAAGGGAAGCCCATCAGACTCACAGCGGATTTCTTGGCAGAAACCCTACAAGCCAGAAGAGAGTGGGGGCCAACATCCTTAAAGAAAGAACTTTCAACACAGAATCTCATATCCTGCCAAGCTAAACTTCATAAGTGAAGGAGAAATAAAATCCTTTACTGACAAGCAACTACTGAGAGACTTTGTTACCACCAGACCTGCCTTGCAAGAGCTTCTAAAGGAAGCACTAAACATGGAAAGGAACAACCAGTACTAGCCACTGCAAAAAGTACCAAATGGTAAAGACTAACTATGCAGTGAAAAAACTGCATCAACAAACGGGCACAACAACCAGCCAGTAACAAAATGGCAGGATCAAATTCACATATAACAATATTAATGTTAAATGTAAATGGCCTAAATGCCTCAGTCAAAAGACACAGACTGGCAAACTGGATAAAAATTCAAGACAGATCACGAGGTCAGGAGTTTGAGACCAGCCTGGTAAACATGGTGAAACCCCGTCTCTACTAAAAATACAAAAATTAGCTGAACTTGGTGGCAGGCACTTGTAATCCCAGCTCCTCAGGAGGCTGAGGCAGGAGAATCGCTTGAACCTGGGAGGTGGAGGTTGCAGTGAGCCTGCACTCTATCCTGGGCGACAGAGCAAGACTCCATCTCAAAAAACAAAACAAAACAAAACAAACCTGAAATTCAAGTGATTTTTATCTTGAGATTAAGTTAAATGACTGAACTACAAAAATGATATCCAGTCCACATCCTTGTCTGCATGACTTTAAATAAGCAGTCATTATTAGAGTGCTCCAAAGCTTCTACTGAAAGAATAGATTTTATTTTAGTTAGATGACTTTTCAAAGCATCAGGCAAATATGAAATCAAAATAGATTCAGGTAATTCTAAATCAGACGCCCCATCTATACACAGTGGAACCAAGGAAGAGTAAGACAGACTGGAAATGCTTTCTTTAAACAAGAACATTTCACTCTCAGTATAAAGATTTGACCCTACCCCAAAATAAAAGTATCTAAAAATATTTATTTAAAATCATAAGACAAGAGATAAGATTATTTGAAGATGAAAGAGCTAGAGGATAATGTTTGGATTGCCATGACACTATTTTCTCAACATTCCATTTATAAGCAAAGAATCAGAATTTGTAGCTGAAGCTTAAAATATGTTGTACAAAATATCTGGCATCTTAACGCACGTGTGCTGCTGCATTTGTCTTTTAAGTTTGCATTTTTAAAAATAGCTGAAATAATGTTTCATCTTAAAATGCTTAACTTTTACATTATTTTTATTTTGTATATTTAGGTTGTAGTTTTCAATGATTCTTTGTTCCATTTTTATCATCTAATGGTTTTATTAGAATTAGAAAATGTGTTTAAGATTTATGTCTACATTAATTTACATTTTTATTTAAATAAGTTTTTTTCTGTTTAAAATCTATATTTTTCATTTCATTGGTGTTTAAAAATATCAATTATGAGTAATTTTTAAAATGATATACTGGCATTAGTATGGTATTTCAAAATTATAGTGAATAAATACTGAAATGCAAGTTTGTTATTTTGCAGCAGTAATCCAATCTGAGAAATTGAAGAGACTAGCATTAAAATGACTGATCATGAGTTTTCATCTTGGCTTGGCATTAATTAAAGCCAAAGACATCTAATAAACCGAGGGTAGAGGGAAGGGTATTGAACCTGGAATCTAGTTAAAATAGGCTATAATCCTCTCAGCTGCTATATCAGCCAAGGGCCAGTTGGAGGAATAAGAATCACTTTGTGTCCTCTCTTATTTCATTGAGCAGTGGTTTGTAGTTCTTGAAGAGGTCCTTTACGTTCCTTGTTAGTTGTATTCCTAGGTATTTGATTCTCTTTGTAGCAATTGTGAATGGCAGTTGGTTCTTGATTTGGCTCTCTTTAAGTCTGTTATTGGTGTATAGGAATGCTTGTGATTTTTGCACATTGATTTTATCCTGAGACTTTGCTGAAGTTACTTATCAGTTTCAGGAGATTTTGGGCCGAGATGATGGGGTCTTCTAGATATACAATCATGTCATCTGCAAATAGAGACAATTTGACTTCTTCCTTTCCTATTTGAATATCCTTTGTTTCTTTTTCTTGCCTGATTGCTCTGGCTAGAACTTCCAGTACTATATTGAATAGGAGTGGTGAGAGAGGACATCCTTGTCTAGTGCCAGATTTCAAAGGGAATGCTTCCAGTTTTTGCCCATTCAGTATGATACTGGCTGTTGGTTTGTCGTAAATAGCTTTTATCGTTTTGAGATACGTTCCGTCAATACCTAGTTTATTGAGGGTTTTTAGCATAAAGGGGTGTTGAATTTTGTCAGAGGCCTTCTCTGCATCAATTGAGATTATCATGTGGTTTTTGTCTTTGGTTCTGTTTATGTGGTGGATTATGTTTATAGATTTGCGTATGTTGAACCAGCCTTGCATCCCCGGGATGAAGCCTAGTTGATCATGGTGGATAAGCTTGTTGATGTGCTATTGCAATCGGTTTGCCAGTATTTTATTGAAGATTTTTGCCTCTATGTTCATCATGGATATTGGCCTGAAGTTTTCTTTTCTTGCTGAGTCTCTGCCGGGTTTTGGTATCAGGATGATGTTGGTCTCATAAAATGATTTGGGAAGGATTCCCTCTTTTTGGATTGTTTGGAATAGTTTCAGAAGGAATGGTGCCAGCTCCTCTGTATGTCTGGTAGAATTCGGCTGTGAACTCATCTGGACCTGGGCTTTTTTTGGGTGGTAGGCTCTTAATTGCTGCCTACCACTAACTTCACTACTACCTAACAACTTCAGAACTTGTTACTGGTCTATTCAGGGTTTCGAGTTCTTCCTGGTTTAGGCTTGGGAGGATGCAAGTGTCCAGGAATTTATCCATTTCTTCCAGGTTTACTAGTTGATGTGCATAGAGTTGTTTGTAATAATCTCTGATGTTGGTTTGAATTTCTGTGGAATCTGTGGTGATATCCCATTTATCATTTTTTATTGCATCTATTTGATTATTTTCTCTTTTCTTTTTTATTAATCTGGCTAGTGGTCTGTCTATTTTGTTGACCTTTTCGAAAAACCAGCTCCTGAATTTATTGATTTTTTGAAGGGTTTTTCGTGTCTCTGTCTCCTTCAGTTCTGCTCTGATCTTAGTTATTTCTTGTCTTCTGCTAGGTTTTGAGTTTTTTTGATCTTGCTCCTCTAGCTCTTTCAATTTTGACGATAGGATGTCAATTTTAGATCTCTGCTTAGCTTCTCATGTGGGCATTTATGGCTATATATTTTCCTCTAGAGACTGCTTTAAATGTGTCCCAGAGATTCTGGTATGTTATGTCTTCATTCTCGTTGGTTTCAAAGAACATCTTTATTTCTGCCTTCATTTCATTGTTTATCCAGTCAACATTCAAGAGCCAGTTGTTCAGTTTCCATGAAGCCGTGCGGTTCTGAGTTAGTTTCTGAATTCTGAGTTCTAACTTGATTGCACTGTGGTCTGAGAGACTGTTATGATTTCCGTTCTTTTGCATTTGCTGAGGAGTGATTTACTTCCAATTATGTGGTCAATTTTAGAGTAGGTGTGATGTGGTGCTGAGAAGAATGTATATTCTGTGGATTTGGGGTGGAGAGTTCTGTAAAT
>PVKV010026240.1:12795-28447 GCA_004027835.1 Alouatta palliata | reverse complement strand
TAATATTCCATGGTGTATATGTGCCACATTTTCGCTGTCCAGTCTATCATCGATGGGCATTTGGGTTGGTTCCAGGTCTTTGCTATTGTAAACTGTGCTGCAATGAACATTCGTGTGCATGTGTCCTTAGAGTAGAATGATTTATAATCCTTTGGATATATACCCAGTAATGGGATTGCTGAGTCAAATGGAATTTCTAATTTCTGAGTCTGGCCTTTACCTAGCACAATGTACTCCAGGCTTATCTGTGTTGCCACAAATAGCAGGATCTCATTTAATTTTTTTTATTTTTCATTTTTACGGGTACATAGTAGGTATATATATTTATGGTATACATGAGATATTTTGATGCAGATATACAATGTGTAATTAGCACATTAGGGTAAATGGGGTATCTATTGCCTCAAGCATTCATCATTTCTTTGTGTTATGAACATTCTAATTATACTCTCTCATTATTCTAAAACACACAACAAATTATTGCTGACTGTAGTCACCCTGTGGTGTTATCAAATACTAGGTCTTATTCATTGTATCTAACTATATTTTTATACCCATTAACCATCTTCCTTCTTCCTTTTCCCTTACCTACTGCTTTTCCCAACCTCTGGTACCAATCATTTTCCTCTGTAACTCCATGAGTTCAGTGATTTTAATTTTTAGCTCCCATAAGTGAGTGAGAACATGTGAAGTTTATTTTTCTATGTCTGGCTTATTTCACTTAACAATGTTGTCAAGTTCCATCCATATTGCAGCAACTGGCAGGATCTCATTCTTTTTTATAGCTGAATAGTTCTCCATTGTGTATATATACAGCATTTTCTTTATCCAGTGATCCGTTGATGGACACAGGTTGATTTGAAATCTTGTCTTTTGTGACTAGTGCTGGAATAAAAATAGGAGTGTAGATATTTCTTCAATATACTGATTTCCACCTAACTGTGAGGTTGCTACATCATATGGCATTTCTATTTTTAGTTTTCTGGGAAACCTGCATACTGTTCTCCATAGTGACTGTACTAATTTAATATTTCCCCTAACAGTGTACAAGGCCTTTCTTTTCCTTTTCTTTCTTTTTTCTTTCTTTTTTTTTTGTTTTTTTTGTTTTTTTCTGAGACTGAGTCTTGCACTGTCACCCAGGCTGGAGTACAGTGACTGATCTCAGCTCACTTCAACTTCCGCCTCCTGAGTTCAAGCAATTCTCCTGCCTCCTGAGTTCAAGAAATTGTCCTGCCTCAAGCTGGGATTGCAGGTGGATGCCACCACACCTGGCTAATTTTTGTATTTTTAGTAGAAATGGGATTTCACCATGTTGTCTAGGCTGGTCTCAAACTCTTGACCTCAAGTGATCCGGCTGCCTCGGCCACCCAAAGTGCTGGGATTACAGGCATGAACAACCATTCCTGGCCAGGTTCTCCTTTTTATACATCCTTGCCAGCCTTTGTTATTGCCTGTATTTTGGATAAAAGCCATTTTAACAGGGATGACATGATATCTCATCATACTTTGAATTTGCATTTGCATTTTTCTGATAATCAGTGATGTTGAATGCCTTTTCATATACCTGTTTGCCATTTGTGTCTTCTGTTGAAAAATGTCTACTTAGCTCTTTTGCCCATTTTAAAATTAGATTATTAGATTTTTTTCTGTTATTTGAGCTCCACATATATTCTGGTTATTAATATCTTGTCAGATGGATAGTTTGCAAATGTTTTCTCTCATTCTGTGGGTTGTTCTCTTCACTTTGTTGATTGTTTTCTTTCCTCTACAGAGACTTTTTAACTTGATGTGATCCCATTTGTCTATTACCTGCTTTGGTTCCTGTATTGCCTATGCTTTTTGGGTATCACTCAAGAAATCTTTGCCCAGACCAATGTCCTGGAGAGTTTCCACAATGTTTTCTTTTAGTAATTTTATAGTTTCATGTATTAGATTTAAGTCTTTAATCCATGTTGATTTGATTTTTGTATATGACAAGAGATAGGGGTCTAATTCTGTTCTTCAACATAAGAATATCCAGTTTTCCCAGCACCATTTATTGAAGGGACTGTCCTTTCTCCAATGTATATTCTTGGCACCTTTGTCAACAATGAGTTCATGGTAGATGTGCGGATTTACTTTTGGGTTCTCTATTCTGTTCCATTGCTCTATGTGGCTATTTTTATGCCAGTACCATGCTGTTTTGGCTACTATAGCTCTGTAATATAATTTGAAGTCAGGTAATGTGATTTCTCCAGTTTTGTTCTTTTTGCCCTGGACAGCTCTGATCATTCTTGGTTCCTTGTAGTTCCATATAAATTTTAGGATTTTTTTTTCTATTTCTGTGAAGAATGTCATTGTTATTTTGATAGGGATTGCATTGAATCTGTAGATTGCTTCAAGTAGTATGGACATTCTAATAATATTGATTTTTTTCTGTCTTTCCATTTTGTGTGTGTCCTCTTCAGTTTCTTGCTTCAATGTTTTATCTTTTTAATAGTAGAAATGTTTTACTTAAGTTTAATTCTTGATATTTTATTTTATTTGTAGCTATTGTGAATAGGATTATTTTCTTGATTTCTTTTTCAGATTGTTGTTGACATATAGGAAAACTTCTGATATTATATGTTGATTATGTCCTGCAACTTTCCTGAATTTGTTTATCAGCTCTAGTAGGTTTTTTGTGGCATCTTTACTTTTTTTCCAAGTATAAAATTATATAATCTGCAAACAAGGATAATTCTATTTATTCCTTTCCAATTTGCATGGACTTTATTTCTTTCTCTTGCCTGATTGCTCTAGATAGGACTTCCAGTACTATGGTGAATAACAATAGCCAAAGTGGGCATCCTTGTCATGTTCCAGATCTTAGAAAAAAGGCTTTCAATTTCCCCCCCATGTATTATGATACTAGATGTAGATCTGTCATATATGGTTTTTATTGTGTTGAGGTATGCTCCTTCTATGCCCAGTTTTTTTGAGAGTTCTTAAAATGAAGCTATGTTGAATTTTATCAAATTCTTTTTCAGTATAAATTGAAATGGTTTTTGTCCTTCACTCTGTTGATAACGAGGTATTGCATTGATTGATTTGGATTTGTTGAACTATTGCTGCATCCCTGGGATAAATACCAGTTGGTCATGTTGGATGATCTTTATAATGTATTGTTGAATTGGGTTTGCTAGTATTTTGGTGATATATTTTAATTTTTTACTTTATATTTTTTGTGTATCTGTTGTAGGATTTTTGATTTGAAGTTACTACGAGGCTTGCAAATAAAATCTATAACCCATTATTTTCAATGGATGACAACTTAACTCTGATTACAAAAACAGACTAAAAAAGAAAAAACGAAGAGAAAACTAATGAAAACTCCTCACTTAAACTTCATCCCCCTTGCTTGTTAACTTTTTGTTGTTTCTATTTATATCTTACTATATCATCTACGTCTTTAAAAGATGTCATAGTTGTTATTTTTGATCAAGATATAAGTAACTCACACACTTCAGTTACAGTGTTGTGATATCCTGTATTTATCTGTTATTTGTACCTTTAGGTGATTTCTTGTTTTCTTGTTGCTCATTAATGTCCTTTTCTTTCAGATTGGAGGACTCCCTTTAGCTTTTTTTTTTTTTTTTTGTATTACAAGTCTTGTGCTGACAAAAATCCCTCAACTTCCATTTGTCTGGAAAAGTATTTCTCTTTTATGTAAACATTGATATTTTTCTCTAGGTTTGGAAAGTTCTCTGTTACTATCTCTTTGAATACACTTTCTATGCCAATCTCCCTTGCTACCTCCTCTTTAAGGTCAATAACTCTTAGATTTGCCTTTTTGGGTCTATTTTCTAGATCTTGTAGGTATGCTTCATTATTTTTTATTCTTTCATCTTTTGACTCCTCTGATTGTGTGTTTCCAAATAACCTATCTTCAATCTCACTAATTCTTTCTTCATCTTGATTAGTTCTGTTGCTGAGAGACTCTCATATGTTCTTCAGTTTGTCACTTGAATTTTTCAGCTCCAGAATTTTTCCTTAATTCTTCTTAATTATTTCAATCTTTTTGTTAAATTTGTCTGATAGGATTCTGAATTCCTTCTCTGTTCTTGAATTTCATTGAGCTTCCTGAAAATAGTTCTTTTGAATTCTGTGTATGAAAAGTCATCTATCTTCATCACTCTGGAATTGGTCACTAGTGCCTTGTTTTGTTCATTTGGTAAGGTCACATTTTCCTGGATGGTCTTAATGCTTGGGATATTTATTGATGTCTGGGTGTCGAAGAGTTATGTATTTATTCTACTCTTCCCAGTCTGGTATTGTTTGTACACATTCTTTTTGAGAAGGCTTTCCAATTATTTAAAGTGAATTAAGTGTTGTAATCTAAGTCTTTGATTACTGCAGCCTTATCTGCATTAGGGAAAACCCCAAGCTCGGTAACACTGAGCTTGCAGATTAATAGAGGTACTGCCTTGGTGGTCTTGCATAAAATCTCAGAGAATACCCTGGATTACCAGGCAGAGTCTCTTGTTCTCTTTCCTTACTTTTCCACAAACAAATGGAGCCTCTCTCACAATGCTGAGCTTCCTAGAGTTAGGGGTAATTCAAGCACTCCTATGGCCACCACTGCTGGGATCTTTTTGGGTCACATCTGAAGCCAGCACAGTACTGGGTCTCACTCAAACCCTGTGGTAACAATTTTCTGGCTACTGCTGATGTTTGTTCAAGGCTTAAGTGCTCTTTAGTAAGTAGATGATGAATCTTGCCAGGACTGGGTCATTCCTTTCAGTGAAGCATGTTCCCTTCTGGACCATGGTGGGTCTAGACATGCCATCCAGGAGCTACGGCTTGGGTTTGGAGGTTTAGGAATGTGTCCAGTGATTTATTTTACTGGGGCTGAGCTGGTACCCAGGCTGCAAGACAGAAGTCCTCTTTGGGTTTCTCTCTCCTTTCCTCAAGCAGAAGGAGTAGGAGTCTTGTCCTGTGGCCACCACTGCCCCAGGCCTGTGATGATTACTGCATGACTGCTGCTGATGTTTATTAAATTCTGCCAGGCCTGGGTCTCTCACTTCAGGGCAGCAAGTTCCCTTCTGGCTGGGGCAGATGGAAATGCCCTCCAGGAGCTGATACCTGGAATTGGTGACTTTAGGAGTCAGCGTGGTGCTTTGCTTTACTATGGCTGAGTTGGTGCCCAAGTTACCAGACAAAGTCCCTTTTACTCTTTCTTCCCCTTTCCTCAGCAGAAGGAGTGTCTCCCTGTCATCACCACAGTTGGGAATGTGCTGGGTTATACCTGAAGCCAGCATGGTTCTGGGTCTTGCCCAAGGCCTAAGGAAACTGCCGCCTGGCTTCTGCTGTTGTTTACTCAAGGCTCAAGCACTCTTTAGTCAGCAGGTGATGAATTCCAGGTCTGGGTCTTTCTTTTCAAGGTAATGGGTTTCCTTCTGGCTCAGGGTCAGTGTAGAAATGTCCAGAAGTTATGACCTGGAATGGAGATTTCAGGACTCTGGTTAGTGCTTTATTTTACTGTGGCTGAACTGGTATCCCAGTTGCAAGACAAAGTCCTCTTTACTCTTCTTTCTCCTCCCAGAGATACAAGCTGTGATTCTATTTGCGGGAGGAGTGACACAAGCATTCCCTTGACTACCACAACTGGTGTCTCCATGGGTTACATGCATCCCAAGTCCACTGGTTCTGAGCCCAGCACAGCACCTGGGTTTGCTTAGGAATTGCAGCCCTTGTGACCTAGACTGCCTTTCCAGTTTATTTAGGAGCCCATAGCCATTTAGCCCATGGTGGTGGACCTAGCCAGAATTCAGGTTCAGACTGCAGGGATAGATAATACCCCTCTGGCTAGGGCTGGACTAAACGTTCTCTCTGTGGGTGCTGGCCAAATTCAGCCTTGTGTTGTTTTCTGCTATGACAGAGCAGCACTGAGTTCCAATGCAAAGTCCCACAATCACTTTAACTCATCCAAGCATATCGTTTCTCTGCATCACACTGCACTGCCAGTGGATGGGAGAGTGGTGTTGTCAGCAATTCAAGACTGCTTTCCTGTGCTGTTCATTGCTTCTTTCCTTGGTATGATGTTAAAACCAAGTACTGTGATTACTCACCTGATTTTTGGTTCTTACAAGGTGCTTTCTTTTGTGGTCAGTTGTTCAACTTGGTGTTTCTGTGGGTGGGATGGTCATTGGAAGGTTCTATTTGGCTATCTTGCTCCACCTCTGTCTCCTCTACTTTTTTTCCCCCCAAAGACTGAGTGTTATTCTGTTATTCTATTTCTATCACAAAACACTTACGTTGTTTCCAAATCTTGGCTATTGTGAATGCTGCAATGAATATAGGAGTGCAGATATCTGTTTGAGGTGTTGATTTTATTTTCTTTGAATGTTTACCTGAAAGAGGGATTGCTGGATCATATGATAATTCTATTTTAAATTTTTCAAGAAATCCTCCATACTGTTTCCCATAATGACTGTATCAATTTACATTTCTATCAACAGTGTACAAGGCTTCTCTTTTCTCCACACCCTCACCAACACTTACCTTATGTCTTATATCTATGGGTTGGTATCTTATTGTGGTTTTGATTTGCATTTTTCTGATGATGAACATCTTTTCATATATCTGCTAGCCATTTTTATGTCCTCTTTGGAAAAAAACGTATTTTCAAATTCCTTGGTCATTTTAAAGTTGAATTATTTGGGGAGGGAGGTTTGTAATTGAGTTGTGTATGTTCCTTACATAGTTTGGAAACCAACCTCTTATCAGATATATAATTTTCAAATATTTTATCCACTCTGTAGCCTGCATTTTTTATTATGTTGATTGTTTCCTTGATGTGCAGAAGCTTCCTAGTTTAACGTAGGTCTACCTGTTCATTTTTGCTTTTCTTGACTGAGCTTTTTGTTTGATATCCAAAAATATTAACGAAGCCCAATGTCAAAGAGATTTTCCTCTATGTTTTCTTTCAGATGTTTTGAAATTTCAAATCTTATGTCTATGTCTTAAGCTATTTTGAGTGTGTGTGTGTGTGTGTGTGTGTGTGTGTGTGTGTGTGTGTATGATGTAAGATATGGCTCCAGTTTTATTCTTTTGCATATGGATATTCTACCATTTGTTGAAAAGACTGTTCTTTCCACATGGCGTCTTCTTGGTTGCTTTGTCAAAAATCAGTTGAATGTATATGTCTGAGCTTATTTCTGGACTTTCTACTCTGTTCCATTGATATATGTCTGTTTTTACGCAGGTACCATACTTTTTTGATTACTGCAGTTTTGTAATATAACTTAAAATCCAAGAATTGTGATGTCTCCAACTGTGTTTTTCTTTGTCAAGATTTCTTTGGCTATTTGTGGTCTTTTGTGGTTCCATATGAATTTTAGAATTGTTTTTCTGTGTGTATGAAAGATGCCACTGGAATTTTGATAGAGATTGTGTTGAATCTGTATATTGCTTTGGGTTATATGAGCATTTTAATATTAATGTCTTCAATCCATGAACATGGGATATCTCTCCATTTATTTGTGTCTTTGTCAATATTTTCATTAACATTTTATAGTTTTCAGTTTTAATCAAATCAAAATATTTGATTAAATTTATTTCTAAGCATTTTATTTATTTTGATGCTATTATAAATGAGGTTGTTTTCTTGATTTTCTTCTCAGATAGTTTTTTGTGTAAAGAAATACAACTGATTGATTGTTATGTGTTGATTTTGTATTCTGCTACTTTACTGATTTCATTTAGTCATTCTAATAGTTTTGTGGTGTGGATTCTTTAGGGTTTTTAAATATAGAATTATGTCATCTACAAACAGGGATACATTTTCTTTTTCCTTCCAATGTGGATGCCTTCTATTTCTTGTCTAATTGCTCTTGCTACTGTTTTCAGTATTACATCAAATAGAGGGATAGGATGGGGAGAAATAATAGATACAGGTGATAGGGAGGAAGGCAGCAAATCACACTGCCATGTGTGTACCTATGTAACAATCTTGCATGTTCTTCATATGTACCCCCAAACCTAAAATGCAATAAAAAGTATATATAAAAAAAATAAAAAAAAAAATAAAAGAAGTGATGAGAATGGGTATCTTTTTTTTGTACCAGATCTTAGAAGAAAAGCTTTCAGTTTTCCCTAATTAATTATCATGTTAATTGTGGACTTTTCACAAATGGCCTTTAGGGAATTTATGTGAAAGTTTTTATCATAAAAAGGATGTTGATTTTATGAATTGCTTTTTCTGTGTCTATTGAGATTATCATGTGTTTTTTTATTTTTTATTTTGCTAATGTGATATATCACAATGATTTATTTGCATAGGTTAAACTATCCTTGCATCTCCAGGATAAATCCCACTTGGTTGGTCATGGTGTATAATCTTTTTAATGTGTCACTGAGTTCCATTTTCTAGTGTTTTATTGAGGATTTTGCATGTATATTCATCCAAGATACTGACCTGTAGTTTTTTTGTTGTTGTTGTTGTTGTTTGTTTGTTCATTTCTTGTGGTTTCCTTGCCTAGCTTTAGTAGCAGGGTAGTGCTACTACCTTATAAAATGCCTCATAAAATGCATTTGGAAATGTTCACTCTATTTCTACTTTTTGGATGAATTTGACAAGGATAGACACTAGTTCTTTGAATGATTGGAAGAATTCAGATGTGAACATCTTGTCTTCTTTGTTGGGAGATTTTTGATTATTACTCTATCTTTATTATTGGTCCATTAAGGCTTTTTATTTCTTTTTGATTCAGCTTCAGTAGGATTTATGTTTCTAGAAATTTACCCATTTCCTATAAGTTATCCAATTTGTTGACATATAACTGTTTATAATAGTCACTTGTGATCTTTTTTATTTCTGAGGTTTGTTATAATGTCTTCTCTTTCATTTCTGATTTTATTTATTTGAATCTTCTTTTTCTTGGTTTAGCTAGCAGTTTGTCTGTTTTTTATATTTTTTCAAGAAACTACTTTTAGTTTAATTTTTTTCTATACTTTTTCTTTTCTCAATTGATGTATTTCTTCTCTCATCATTATTATTTCCTTCTCTCTGCTAACATTAGGTTTAGTCAGATCTTGCTTTTCTAGTCCTTGAGGTTTAAAGTTAGGTTTATTTGAGATATTTTTTTTAATGTAGGCATTTACTGCTTTTAATTTCCCCCTTAGTACTATTTTTGCTGCATCCTATAGGTTTTGCTTTATTTTCTTTTGCCTTGAGATATTTTTAAGATTACTTTTTGATTTCTTCTTTGTTTCAGTGATTATTCAAGGATATGTTATTTAGTTTCTACATATTTGTGGATTTTCTTATTTTATTCTTGTCACTGATTTCTGGTTTCATGAAATCATGATTGGAAGATATTTGGTATAATTTGTCTTCTTAAATGTCTTATGACTTGTTATGTGACCTAACATGTAATCTATACTGGAGAATATTCTGTTTGTGCTTGAGAAGAATGTGTATTCTGCTCTTGAGTAAAATGTTGCGTATATGTCTGTAAAGTTCATTTAGTCTGTAGTGTTAGGTTTGTTGTTTATTTTTTGGGGTGTTCTATTTGTTATTGTTATTGTTATTATTATACTATAAGTTCTGTGGTACATGTGCTGAACATGCAGATTTGTTATGTAGGTATACACATGCCATGGTGGTTTGCTGCATCTATCACCCCATCATCTACATTAGGTATTTCTTCTAATGCTATCCCTCCATAACCCCACACCCCTCTGCTATCTCTCCCCTAGTCCCACACCCCCGACAGACCCTAGTGTGTGATGGTCCACTCTCTGTGCCCATATGTTCTCATTGTTCAACACCCACTTATGAGTGAGAACGTGTGGTATTTGGTTTTCTGGTCTTGTGTTAGTTTGCTTATAATGATGATTTCCACCTTCATCCATGTCCCTGCAAAGAACATGAACTCATCATTTTTAATGGCTGCATAGTATTCTATGGTGTATATATGCCACATTTTCTTTACCCAGTCTATCACTGATGGGCATTTGGGTTGGTTCCAAGTCTTTGTTGTTGTGAATAGTACCACAACAAATGTTATGTGTGCATGTGTCTTTATAACAGAATTATTTATAATCCTTTGGGTATATACCCAGTAATAGGATTGCTGGGTTAAATGGTATTTCTATTTCTAGATCCTTGAGGAATTGCCACACTGTCTTCCACAATGGTTGAACTAATTTATATTCCCACCAACAATGTAAAAGTGTTCCTATTTCTCCACATCCTCTCCAGTATCTGTTGTCTCCTGATTTTTTAATGATCACCATTCTAACTGGCGTGAAATGGTATCTCAATGTAGTTTTGATTTGCATTTCTCTAATGATCAGTGATGATGAGTGTTTTTTCATATGTTTGTTGGCTGCATAAATATCTTCTTTTGAGAATTGTCCATATCTTTTGCCCACTTTTTGATGGGGTTGTTTTTTCTTATAAATTTAAGTTCTGTAGATTCTGGATATTAGCTCTTTGTCAGAGGTGTAGGTTGCAAAAATTTTCTCCCATTCTGTTGGTTGCTGGTTCACTCTAATGATCATTTCTTTTGCTGTGCAGAAGCTCTTAAGTTTAATTAGATCCCATTTGTCTGTTTTGGCTTTTGTTGCCATTGCTTTAGTCATAGGTTTTCTTCTAGGGTTTTTGTGGTGTTAGGTCTTATGTTTAAATATTTTATCTATCTGGAGTTAATTTTTGTATAAGGTGTATGGAAGGGATCCAGTTTCAACTTTCTGCATATGGCTAGCCAATTTTCCCAACACCATTTATTAAATAGGGAATCCTTTCCCCATTGCTTTTTTTTTTTTTTTTCAGGTTTGTCCAAGACCACATGGTTGTAGATGTGTGGCTTTATTTCTGAGGCCTCTTTTCTGTTCCATTGGTCTGTATCTCTATTTTGGTACCGGTACTATGCTGTTTTCATTACTGTAGCCTTGTAGTATAGTTTGAAGTCAGGTAGTGTGATGCCTCCAGCTTTTTTTTTTTGTTGTTGCTTATTGAAAGTGGGTTGTTGAAGTTCCATACTGTTATCGTATTGCTATCAATTTCTTCTTTCAGACGTGTTAATATTTGCTATATATACTCAATTTCTCTGATAGTGGGTCTATATATATTTACAATGTTATACCATCTTGTTGTATTGACTTTTTTTTATTATGATGATACAACTTTCTGTTGTATACAACTGTCCATACAGTTTTTGACTTAAAACCTACTTTGCCCTGAAATATGTATAGCTAACTCCTGCTTTCCTTTGGCTACCATTTGCATGAAATACCTTCTTCCATCCTTTCAATTTCCACTTATACATGTCCTTGAATCTAAAATGAGTTTCTTGTAGACAACATGCAGTTGAATCTTGCTTATTTGTTTTTTTTTTTTTGTTTGTTTTCATTCAACTGCTCTGTATCTTTTCACTGGGGAGTTTACTTCATTTACATTTAAATAATTATTGATAAGGTAGTATTTACTGTTGTCCTTTTGTTACTGGTTTTCTATTTGTCTTGTGGCTCTTTTGCCCCTCTTTCTTTTTTACTGTCTTTGTTGTATTTTGCTATATATGCACATATTTATTGCTAGATTTGCTTACTTTCCCTTTTGTTTTTGTATAACTTCTACAGATATTTTGTTGTAACCACAACAAAATACATAGTTACATAGTTACATAGTACTTACATGAAATTTTATTTTATTTTATTGTATTTTTTTGAGACAGAGTCTCATCTGTCACCCAGGCTGGAGTGCAGTGGTGCAGTCTTGGCTCACTGCAACCTCCGCCTACTTGGTTCAAGTGATTCTCTTGCCTCAGCCTCTCAAGTAGCTGGGACTACAGGTGCACACCACCATGCCCAGCTAATTTTTGTATTTTTAGTAGAGACCGGGTTTCACTATGTTGGCCAGGCTAGTCTTGAACTCCTGACCTCATGAGCCACCCACCTCGGCCTCCCAGATTGCTGGGATTACAGGCATGATCCACTGCACCTGGCCACATGAAATGTTTTGTAATTACAATAGTCTATTTTAAGCTGAGAACAACTTAATTCTTCCTGCATGCAACAACTCTTTCCTTTTATTCTCCCCTTGATTATATGATATGGATGTCACAATTCTCAGAGGGAATCGATCATATATAGATATTTATTGAGAATATTTGTGGGAGGAGGGAAAGTCAGAGATCTCCTATTCTGCCATCTTGCTGATGTCATCAGCCTCCTTTTTTGGATCTATTTTTTTTTTTAATTGAAAATGCCTTTTTTCATAATCTAATCTCTTTTGATTCTCTAGAAAAATGTTGCTAAGTTATATAGGATCCTTTTATCCCTTCTATTAAATGAAGACTTAAGTGTTATAGTTTGGGTAAAATGACAGATTTTTCAAGTAAGAGATTTTTTAATTAAATAAATAAAATTCTATTACATTAAATGACTACATGTTTACTCAGATACATTCTTTATACAATCCTAATCTCCCTGTGTCTCAGACATTTTGTTAATAAATTGTAAGAATTGATTAGTTTAGTTAGAGGCCTTAGCTAGTCATACATAAGGTCAATTCATTTTTTCTTGCTCACACATTGAAGTGGAAACTTTTTTGCTGCTAAAGAAATGGAGGTTTGGGTTAATATTTCATTTTAAAAATCTGATTCTAACTGTTAGTTAAATTAACCAAGAAATACTGGTTAATTTCCAAAAAGAAGGTAAATATTGTATTAAGTGCTGACCTATCTCACTTGAGTAGGTTTTACATGTACCCTCCATAATTTACTGCTTTCTGGCTCCAGTAAGGACTGATTTTATTTTATTTTGCATTATCTAATTAATCCTCTCTTGAACAAGAGGTCAAGAGGAATAAGCACTTTTATTTCTTTTGGCCCATGAAGAGCTCAAATTCAAAAAGCCTTACTTTATCCTTCTTAAGGTGATGAATGGTAGTTTAAAATCAGATGGCCCCTCATCTCTGAACTAAATGCATGGGCCTCTGTTTAAAGAATTTCTCGTCTATGATCCAGCAATCCCACTTCTAGGTATCTATCTGAAGGATAGGAAAGCAGTATGTCAAAAAGATATAAAACACATTTTTATGCTCATTGCATCATTCCTAATAGCCAGGATATAGAATCAAAAAATGTGTTATATATACACAATGGAATAATATTCTGCCATATAAAGAAGGAAATCTTGTTGTTTGCATCAACACAGATGAATCTAGAGGGCATTATGTTAAGTGAACTAAGCAAGACACAGAAATAAAAGTATTGCATGATCTCACCTATATGCAGAATCTAAAAAGTTGAACTTAAATTTTAAGTAGAGAGTAATCTGGTGGTTACCAGAAACAGGAGGACTATCCTGGTGGACAGGAGGTATATCATGGTGAGGTATAACAATCTATTGTATACTTGAATTGCTGAGTTCATTTAAGTGTTTTCACCACAAAAAATGATATGTAAGACAGTACATATGTTAATTAGCTTTATGTAGCCATTTCACAATATCTGCATTAGCAAGATATGTTGTACACTATAAATATATACATTTGTCACTTAAATAAATAACATAAAATTAGCATCCAAAAAAGAGGATAAAATAAAGTATTTCTCCTACGCAGAGAAACAATTTACAAAGCATTAAATTATAAAACAACAAATAATCTTTGCTCATATGGTATAAAATATATGAATCTCACCATGATATTTATTATGTAGATATTCTCTCTCTTTTCAGCTTCATTTTTATACTTTAAGTGGGTACCCTGAGCTCTAATAATCATATGAAACAATTGGAGTTCCCCAATTAAGCAACTAAGCTAAATTTTCTGTTTCTTCATGTTTGTGCTGATCTCACCGACTCATTTCCCATTCTCTCACTATTTCGAAAATGTTATCTCTTCTTCAAAATAGCCTGACTCAATTTTTCTGAAGATTTAAATTTCAGCAAATAACATGGGTTTTGGAGTTAGGCAGATCAAAGTTCAAATGCTGCTTTTCCACTTACTAGTTCTATAATCTTGAGCAAGTTACTTAATCACTCTAAGCCTCAGTTTTCCATTTGTAAAGTGGAGACACTGTCCTATAGGGTTTAGTGAGATGGAATTTGAAAAGCACCTAATATTGTCATAGCTATTATTATTATTAGTAGTAGTGATAGTCTTAACTTTTGATGAGAGAGTGACTGATGAAGAAATTATCAAACTTGGCCAGGTGCCTTGGCTCAGGCCTGTAATCCCAGCACTTTGGGAAGCCGAGGTAGACAGATCACAAGGTCAGGAATTCAAGACCAGCCTGGCCAACGTGGTGTAACCCCATTTCTAAAAAGAAATACAAAAAAATTAGCTGGGCATGGTGGCATGCACCTGTAATCCCAGCTACTCGGGAGGCTGAGGCAGAAGAACTGCTTAAACTTGGAGGCAGAGGTTGCAGTTAGCCAAGATCGTGCCACCTTATTCCAGCCTGGGCAACAGAGCAAGACTCCATGTCAAAAAATAAATAAATAAATAAAATAAATAAAAAATAAAAGAAAGAAAAAAAAAGAAAAGAAAAAGAAAAAAGAAATTATCAAACTTTACTGGTTATTTCACTTTCCTTTTGTAAACTACATAAATATATAAATTTCAGGCAGAGATTCTTACATAAAACTCTCAAGCTCTTTTAAAAAAACAGCCCTTTCGTGAAATTTCAAGTACTTTTCCATCTTTAACAGTTTACTTTGCTGTTAAATAACTCTTGAGTTATTTATTTATTTGTTTATTTATTTTTGAGACAGAGTCTCACTCAGTTAGCCAGGCTGGACTGCAGTAGCACAGTCTCGGCTCACTGCAACCACCGCCTCCTGGATTCAAATGATTCTCCTGCCTCAGCCTCCAGAGTAGCTGGGACTACAGGCATGTGCTACCACACACAGCTAATTGTGTTTTTAGTAGAGTCTGGGTTTTGCTTTGTGGCCCCGGGGTTTGGTCAGGCTGGTTTCGAATTCCTGGGCTCAAGTTATCTGCCCGCTCAGCCTCCCAAAGTGCTGGGATTACAGGTGTAAACCATTACATCTTGCGGACCTTTTGAGTTGTATTGTTGACTTCTAAATCGTGCAACCTCTAGTTTAATTTCAGGGGCTATTAAGTAGCCTGTAAATAGCTTGTAAACAGATTGAGGTTCTGAGTGGGAGGCTGAACATAACACTTTTTAAAATTACAATAGAATTTTTTTCTATAAAACAACTCTGTGACAAAACTAGGAACCATGTACAATAAAATTAAATTTTTTCGCTGCTAGGGTAAAGGGCTTGGAAAGAAACACTAAATATAAGATTCTGAGACATTGTTCTCATATGAATTATGGCTTTTTGCCCAAAATATGTCTTCTTCAGGCAGAAAGGGAATCAAAATTTCTTCTCATTTGCTTCATAGGACAGTGGTGGCTAATTGCATCTGGCTGCTTGCCAATCATGTGGTTGACTGAGTCACAGGGATGTAACATTTCTGTAGAATTTGAAGTCATATGTCTGTCTTTGTTTTTCCTGTCCCCCTTTTTTCTACATGATTAGGAATAAATTAGATATATATGCAAGGCATTTGAAAGTATTATTTTTCAAGTTACTACTATGTAAGTAAATAAAATATATTCTTACATATACTTTCCTGCATATGATTTTTTTTTTTTTTTTTTTTTTTTTTTTT
>PVKV010026240.1:0-12695 GCA_004027835.1 Alouatta palliata | reverse complement strand
CTGCATATGATTTTTTATGCTTTAGCTATTAAAAGACCTTTTATTCATTGGAAATGGCAAGTTCATAAGGGACAGGATTTTTCAGCATTTCACAATTTTCAATATTCACAATATTTCAGTATTTCACATTTTTAATTATAAATACAACTACTGCATGCTCAATGTTAAGGAATTTAGCATGTCAAAAGCAGGCAAATTCGCATTTATCAGATAAAGGCAAAAACTTGAACCTAGACCCCTGCTTAATATAACTGACAAAATTTTCATATCTCCCAAATTTGTTCTTATAAGTATTCATTAGATATAAAAAATGTCATTTTAAAATAAAGAACTGACTCATACAGAAAGATAAGACTTTTTTTCTTTGTGTTACAACAGACTCATTGAACACAGTTTTTGCTACAAGGAATTTTGCATAATCAGTATGGAGTTTTTCCCCTAAATTTCTTCCAGATCTCTCCTCTAATGCTTCTTTGGTATCATTATGGGCCTCAGAGAGCTGTTTACTTGCCTAAATGAGAAAAGTTTACATTCGTGTCACATTAATTCATTCTTTGATTTGGTACGTGTTTTCCAAACTGAGATTAATTTCTTTTACAAACTACAGGAGATGGAGGAATCTAAAGTGGAGAAAAAATAGAAGCTGTGTTGTGTGACAAGCTGAGATCTTTGGCTTAACCTTTGGGAAGTTGAGTTTTCTCATGTTTAAAATAAAGATCATAGATTAGGTGATTTTCAAGGGTTCTCCAGCAGCCATTTTTTTAAGTCCATTAATCTAATATTTCTATTTGTTAATTTAAGCCAACATTACCCTCTCTTTTCTTACATACTCACAAATTTCCCTTGGGAGCATTGAAAGTTTTCATTCCTTCTCCTCCCATGATATTGACCCTGCCTTTTAGATATCTTGCATTTGTTTTTCTCACAACTCCAATATCTTCGTCCCTTTAGAATACTTGCACTTATGTAGCTATTTCTGTACCAAAGACTTTTCTTTACTGTCTGTTGTCTTAACTTGTTCCTTTAATTTTTTTTTTTTTTTTTTTTTTGAGACAGACTCTTGTCTGTCACTGAGGCTAGAGTGCAATGGCACAATCTCAGCTCACTGCAACCTCCACCTCCTGGGTTCAGGCGATTGTCCTGCCTCAGACTCCCGAGGGGAGTTGGGATTATAGGCGCGTGCCAGCACACCTGGCTAATTTTTTGTATCTTTGGTAGAGATGGGGTTTTACCATGTTAGCTAGGCTGATCTTGATCTCCTGATCTTGTGATCCACCCACTTCGGCCTCCCAAAGTGCTGGGATTGCAGGCATGAGCCACCATGCCCAGGCCCCTTTAACATTTTTTAAAGTGTCATTTTAAAAGTATGCTGTACCATTTGATTGGATTTTGATGGAGTACTTTTAAGTAAGTACCCAATTGTGTTCACGCTTTGATGCAGTAGACACCAAAGATAGTAATTTAATCTCTACAAATATGGATATTGTAAAATTGTTAGTGAGAAATTACATAAAAATCTAAGTTGCCAATACACAAGGAAGAATTAAACAAACTGTATACTAACCTGATGGAATAGTATGCAACGATTAGAAAGTATGATTTTGAGAACTATGAATATGACAGCGTTTCTTTCTTATTAGTCAGGATCTACTAAGTTGTACTGCATAACAACTGCAAGTTATCAGTGGCTTAATGCAATAAAAGTTAATTTCTTGCTCACACTACATTTTTAGGATGAGTCAGGGCCAAGATTATGGACTTCTGTTTCACACAATCACTCAGAAATTTCGGGTTACATAGATTTTATAGCTGCACCATTTGGACCACATGATCTCCTTGCCCACTGTACCTGGGAAGAGAGGAACATGGAGAAGTTAAGCCTTCTTGCCTGTACTTTGGTTTATATTTTACATGTTACATCACTTTTGCTGATACTTCTTGGGTCATCATTACTTCTCTTCCTACAGTCCAGGAAGAGAAAGAGGACAGCATGATACTATGAGTACTAATAATATAAACCATAATTGAAGATTAAAAGAAGCAAAATATAAAACCATGTGTGTGTATATATTCTTATAAACATGAATTAGGGGAAAATGTGAACAATTATAAGATTTCAGAAGGATCTGGAATATTATTTAGTTTTTTTCTATTTAGAATTTTTATTATTGTTAATGTTATTTACATGGTATATAAAAGTTAAAGAAAAAATGGCTAAGCTTTTGAGAAAATGAGGCAGTATGTGCACAACAGAAAGAACAAGCATTTTAAAGTCAGTTCACTTATAAGTGAGAGCTAAACACTGAGTACATATGGACACAAATATGGGAATAATAGACAGTGTGGACTACTAGAGCTTAGATTTATAAGAGGCAGTGGAGTGGTAGTAGGAAAGGCTATGAAATCAGACTGCTGGGTTAAAAAACTGCTTAGTGTCGCCCTCTTAGTGCAGTGGGCAGCGCGTCAGTCTCATAATCTGAAAAAAACTGCTTAGTGAGTACTGTGCTCTCTACCTGGGTGACAGGATTCTTCTCACATCAAACCTCAGCCTTGTGCAATATTTCCATGTAACAAACCTGCTCATGTACCCTCTGTATCTAAAATAAAAGTTGACATTAAATAAAGAATTTTGATTGAAATCCCAACATTGTTTCATATTAGTTGGGCAAGATATGCTGTAAGACAAATCATTTAACCTGTTTAAGTTGAGATCCTGATTCTTCATCTTTGAAGTGGGGATAAAAATATTTACATTCTAGAGCTCTTGGGAGGATTAAATAAGATAAAGTATGTTTATTTCACTAACCCTAATATGGAACTCCCAGATAGTATTTTAACCATATTAGCAACATGTAACTAATTTAATCTTCATAACCATAATATCCAAGTAAGTAACATAATCCCAATTTTGCACATAAGGAAATTGAGGCACAAAGTCACATGGCTTAAGTAAGTGTCAGAACTGTATGTGAACCTAGGCAGGCTGGTTTCAGAGCCTTTCTTACTACCACTCTACTGCCTCTTATAAATCTAAGTTTAGTGCCAACTGACAGTGTGAATATAATACATGGGAACTATTTGTAGCTACAGTGCTAACTATAAATTAGTTTCAGCTGTTTTTATCACATGCTAAGTAGAGGAGATCAGATTAATTACATATATTTCCAATAAGTGAAGTTCTTCTAAACAGAAAAAATTCCATCATCTCAATTACATATAAACTTAACTCAAAGAATAAATGATTTTTGGTCTTATAAAGAGAATAAATAATGTAGGAAATTTAAGAAGTTATTAATCAAGAATCCTATGTATATTTTTACTCATCCTTTTTATATTCCTTCATGTCCCATTTCAAATCTGATTTCATTTTTTCTATGTTTAGAGTATTTTTATTTCCTCTTCTATATCTTTTAAATTTTGAGATATTTTTAGTATTTGTATCATTAAGCAAGTTATTTTGCTTAAAATTGCAATTAAATGTAATGTCAGTTTTTTAGTAAATTACATATATACTAACATTTCTACTGTGTTTTAAGTTGTATGATAAAACCCATCACTAATAAACAATCATTGAGGTTAAAGAACAATTCTGATTAGAGCTGCTTACTTTGCGTTTTAAATTAATTACTCAAACACTATGGTTTTCATAACTTATGCTCATACCTGAAGTACAGTATTTTTTTCCACTGCTTATTTTCGCTTATCATTGAAGTTCATCTCCTTATGTTTTATTTATCTCCCTCCTTATCTAAAATTTTTTTTGAAATTTCCCAATTCATTTAATCCATCAACCTTTCAAATATTATTTTATTATTCCCACTTTGCTTTGATTTGTTGGTTTTGCTTGTATCAGGAAACTTCTTTCCATCTTCATTTTGAAATTATTGACTGTTCAAATTTAATTTACCTATAAATCATTAAAATAACAGATACTTTTGGCTTATTTCAGTATGATAATTCACATTATTGACTTTTGCATAGGTAGGCCAACTCAGAACTGTCCTAACTAATGTTAAGAAGGCTGAACACCTTGTAGTATTCTGATATTGCAGATTGTTATAAGCTTACAAAGAGCAGGCTTTTATTAATGACGAAGAAGGTAGAACTTGCTAGTTGCATTTAAAAATATATACATCTATCCTCATCCCCTTCTTACAATTGACACTTATGTCTCCTACAAGTTCATAGTGTATAAACTTTGTGTGGTAGGAATAGAGAAGGATATTGATATTTGGGAGCATTACAAATGATATGGTTTTAGGTCAAAGCACAGACAGGTACTTGAATACAAACCAAAACATGACCCTTACATTCAACTAGTAAACAACTTAATTTAAAGTTTCAAGTATTTTACAAATAAAAAAGGATCTAGCAATCAGGAATTTGATTTTAAATTCATTTTGTTTTATTTATGTCCATCAGTTCATTGGCTCAGCATTTCCTCTTCCACCTTAGATATCCCTTCTGAGATCATTTTATTTTTTCCTGTATTGTATACTTAGAAATTCCTTTAACAAGGATGTCTTGGTTGGAAATTTTCTCGGTTTCTGTTAGTATTCAGTGTCTTTCCCCAGTTTTATTGAAGTATAATTGACAAATAAAACTATATATTCAAGGTATACAGTGATGATTTGATATATGTTGTATAATTACCACAATCAAGTTAATCAACACATCCATCAGCATACGTAGTTATGTGTGTGTGTGATGCGAACACTTAAGATCTACTGCCTTAGCAAATGCCAAGTAAACAATACATTATTAACTGTAGTCACCATGCTGTATATTAGATCCCCAAAACTTATTCATCTTATAACTGAAAGTTTGTACATTTTGACCAATATCTCCCCATTTCCTCATGCTCTTCAGTCCCTGGCAACCAACTTTCTACCCTCTGCTTATATGATTTTGACTTTTATTTAAGATTCTACATATAGGTAAGATCATATAGTACTTGTTTTTCTGTGTCTGGCTTATTTCGTTTAGCATAATGTCCTCCAGATTCATTCATGTTTTTGCATATTACAAGATTTCCTTCTTTATATGGCTGAGGAATATGACTCTGTGTGTGTACATTATACATATATATATATGTATGTATATATACACATATGTAAAAATATATATACCACATTCTCTTTATCCATTGATCCACTGACAGACAGATATGTTGTTTCCGTATCATGGCTCTTATGGATAATGCTGCAATGAACATGGAGGTGTAACTATCTCTTTGAGTTGCTGATTTCATTTCCCTGGATTAGGCAGAAGTGGGATTGCTAGATCATAGGCTAGTTCTGTTTTTAATTTTGGGGAACTTCCATAATGTTTTCCATGATGGATGCATCAATTTACCTGCCCATCAACAGTGTACAAGCGTTCCCTTTTCTCCACACCATCACTAATACTTTTGTCTTTTTGATAATATCTATTCTAACAGGTGTTAGCTGATATCTTATGTAGTTTTGATTTGCATTTCTTTGATGATTGGGAAGTGTGAGCACCCTTTCATGTATCTGTTGATCATTTTTATGTATTCTTTGGAAAAATGTTTACTCAGGTCCTATGCTTATTTTAAAATTAAGCTTTTTTTAAAAATTATGCTATTGAGTTGTATTAGTTTCTTATATTTTTTGGATACTAACTCCTTACCCTTTATCAGATACATGGTTTGCAAATATTTTTTCCCATGCTATAGGTTGCCTTTTCATTTTGCTGATTGTTTCCTTTGCTGTGCAGATTAAATGTCTTTCTTGAAAGATAGCTTAGCTAGGCATATACTTCTAGAATAACAAAAATTTTTCCTAGATACTTACAGATACTATTTTATTGTCTTGTTTCTTCTGTTTTGTTATTTTGTCCTTTCTTTGTAGATTTTTTTTTCTGGAAGCTTTAAAAGTGTCTCATTCTACTGTTTCAAATAATGTATGTAGGAATGAATTTTCTTTTGCTTTTTTTGTTTATGATTCCTGAATCTGAGGATTCATGTCCTCTATCAATTCTGGAAAGTTCTTACCTATTATTTTAAAATAGTACTCCTTCACTCTTCATTCTTACCTTAAAGAAATTTCAATTAGGTATATGTTAGACTTTCTCATATTAACCCCTATTTCTTTAGTTATTTCTTTTGGATTTTTAAAATTTTTTAATTGTATGCTATGTTCTGTGTAATTTCTTTAGATCTTTTTCCTGGTTCCCTTATTCTTTTTATCATATACCTAGTTAACTATTTTGCCCTTTCGTGGAATTTGCAATTTTAAGAATTATATACAAATACATATATACACATAATTTCTCAGGGTTCTACTTTTTTACATCAGGATTTTCAATCCTGTCCCAGGGTTTGAGAGAAGTTTTCTTTCCCAGAATTCAGATTGTAAGGAGAACCAAATCACTAGCTTGGCAGTTAGTAGCAGATCAGTCTTGCTCTGGGTCCTGCTCATGTCTTTCACCTTATTTCAAATAACTCAGCTCTTGTTGTGATACTTATGACTAAACCATCACTTTTCCCCCTTGTCAGCCAGCAAAGATTCATTTATCTTTTAAAAATCAGCTCCCATGTCTTTCAATGGAGTCGTTACTGACATTATCTGAAAAACTAACAATCTTTATGATTGTCACTTGTTGTATTTCTTTCATAATACCATTATATTACTGCACTTACATCAAGTCTGTAATGTCTCTGAGGGAAGGAGCCACGTCCTGTTGTTTTTTGTGGCCCCAATAATACATAAGAATCTTATCAATGGATGCATGGATAAAGAGAATGTGGTATATATATAATATACATATGCATGTACCTATACACACACATACACACCACATGCACACACACACCAAACGCACACACACACAGTCACATTCCTGAGCCATATAAAAGAAGGAAATCCTGCAATATACAAATAATATAAAAAGCAATAATAACAAACATTTACTGAAAACCTACTACATGCCAGGAAAATTAATAAACTTTACATGTGTAAATAAGTCACTCAAGACAGAGAGATTACCTAAAATATACAAAGTCACATAGCTAGAAATTCGTTAAAACAAGACTTGCATCTAGATGTTATGTGGCTGCACGTAAAAACTCTTAGTCTCTATCCAGCACTGGCTTTCTGATGCCCTCCAGAATGAGAGAATGAGCAGCAGAGAGACAGGATACACTAGCAAGAATACAGACTTGGGCATCAAACTCGAGGGATATTGGCAGATGCTTTGGGAAGGACACAGCAGGAAATAAAGGAAGGCCTGCAAGACAGATGGAGCCTTGTGGTAAGGCATTTATGAACAAGTTAACATATAGAGAGTAAACACAGCATGGAGAGCAATAAGGAAATCTAGCAGCAGTTAATATCAGGTTCTGGGTACAAAACTAAATTCATAGGCAGAACAGAGGCTCCAGAAGGACCCTTAAGAACAAGTCAGTAATCAAATCTAGAATTAAAAACAACCAAACTGGGTAGGCAAAAATGCAGGTTTCACTACCCTTTAAAATACTTTTGACCAAGTAAAACTCTTAACTTCTCATATACCTTTTATCCTTTAATTAGTAGATGTTAGGCCCACTAGGAGAGATAGTATTCTTCAGGTCACAGCAACAGTCAGAAATATAGCACTATATGTTGTGATGAACTTAATCCTGAACCGGAAGGAGCTCCAGCATTGTCACCTCTGAACTTTGAACTCTGAACCTGACACTGGACTATTTCATTTCAACAGACCAGAGCCTCCCTGACCTAATTGTGTGGTCCCTGAACTGGTCTTTCCATTTTGGATTGGTAGAGTTTTCCAAGTAAATAAAACACTCTTCCTACGTTAGAGGGTTTTACCCTCCAATTCTTATTCTCAGTTCTATTTTTGCTTGTATGTGAAAGATGAAACAATACATTTGCTTTGCATAACTAAATGAAACCTAATTTGGTTGGTTGGTATGCCAACACCCCAAGTAGATACTTTAGAAAGGAACTTAAAAACTTCTTTAATAAAAATGCATAAGAAAAGAGAGAGTGATTTATTGGCCTACCTTAGAAGAAATTTATTTTATATGATTTACTTAATACAGTAGATGAAACAGATTTAACTTGTATTATCATGAGATAGTATAGTCTATGTCATAGATTAAATACGAGTTTAAAGACTGAATTTCAAAGTAATATTCCAGTAAATTTTATGGCAACATAATATATGCAGTGAAATTAAAAGTTAGGCTTGACTTTTCATGCTTAGATTTCAGTTCAGTTAGTATTTATTTAAATTCTTATAACACAGCAATCTCTGAGCTGATATTTGTATATATATTGCCCTATTTAAAGCAGTATGATACAATTAGACCTTAAGCAGTTGAGTCTTTTATATTTGTATTGCACTTTAACTTATATGGTAATGAAAAAATGGAATGACTCTAGAGTAAATAATGGATGCATATGTTGAATTTCAACATTGAATCTAAATGTTAATTTTCAATTTTAATTTTTTAATTTGACATAAAAGTAATAAGATTAATAAGAAAACTAAGAAGTTAAAATCTTGCATCTGTTATTTCATGAAAGATTAGTAAAACATTATTAAATTCAAATGTAAAAGTAGTATGGTATGTGAGTTGTTGTAAGTTTGGAAAATTCATGTTTTAACATAGTGAAATGAGTAAAATGAGCCTTTGTTTTCTATGAAGTATTTTAACATTAATGAAAATTGAAAAGTTTGAAGCTTTTGAAAATAATAAACACTTAAAAAACTAGCTCTTGTTTATAAAATATATGTGTCCATATATTGTTACTGCTCCTTAAATTAATATTGAAAATGTTTTATTTATATTAATGAAGATACTAACCCATAGATTGAGACCATGCATTCCTTGAGTTATGAGAAAACTTCTTTGAAAGTGTTCCATACTTATGTTTTATTAGTTACTTTTTTTCACTTCCTTTAACACATCCAGAAGTTTATTCTTATACGCTGTTTTTTATTTTGGGCAGAAATTAAATATTTTGAGTTAGTCATGCTGTGGAGCAATTTTTATGTCCAGAGTTTTTTCCCTACCATTTTCTACTCTACCCTTCATTTAGCAGTATATTTTTGAAAGATGTTTCTTACTCAAAGCCATGTACATAGATTGCCATCTTCATTACGTGTCCATTTTCACACGATTTGAAGCCATGGATTTTTATTCATTAAAACATAACACATATATATAAATCAGAGTCACAGCAAGAAACAGATGGTCACTCAAAAGGGGTGATAAAAAGAGTTTAATGAAAGGACAATGTATAAAGCTGTGGGCAAATTGGAAATAAAAAATGTACATATAAAGGTGTAGGCAGGATAAAGGGAAATCCAGTAGGGTTCATGAAATCCTGCAGACCTGCAACAACAGGAATCTATTACTAACCATAGACCTAAAGGAATGAGATGTGGGGGCAGTTAATAAAAACTGGCAATAACTATAGCTATAAAGGAGTCATAGGACAAGAGCTTTGTTCTTTGATAGAGGAATGCAGCCATTGCCATACTATGGCCTCACAGGAATTATGCCTCTCTTCTCCCACACTCCAATCTTCTGGCATGCTCTCTTCTTGGCTGAGCTTAACCAGAAGGTGGAAGGCAAGGAATCTGGTGATGTAGTTTGTAAAGAGAGAGCATGGGGAAAAGAGTGCTAAGCAGATTTATAAGGGTTAGTGGAGAATATATAGTATACCATACTATGGTAATAGCTAATAAAAAGGCAGAAATGGTGGTTGCTTTTTAAAAGTTGATATGATAAATAAAGCAAGGTGCTACAACCTTATGAAGGGGAATTTGGAATATCTGCCAGAATGTCAGATTCATCTAATCTTTGACATGGCAATCCCACTTCCAGGAATCTGTCTCAAAAAATAAACTGGCAAAAATATAAAGTGATATATGTATAAAGTTATCCATTTCCAATAATTGTAATAGCAAAAGAATGGTGACTATTCAAATGCCTGTCAGTAAGGAACTGGTTGACTGAATTATAGTGCATCCATACCATGGAGTATTATACAGCTATAAAATGAATAAGAAGGATCTCTACATACTGTAAAAATGTATTGTTAAGTAAGAAAGCAAGGCACAAGAAAGTGTTTCTAGCATGCTATCTTCTTTTTTAAAGGGAGGAGAATATATTGATATATAAATAAAATTGCTTAGTTTATCAAGTGTAATAGTAGAAGAATAAATCAAAAATCAGTGAAAATGGAGATTTATAGGGAGAAGAAAGGAACAGAGTAGAAGGACAGGGTTAGAAGTAGTTGAAGAAAGAATTCAGAATTGAAAATGAACTGCTTTGTCCTCTATTCATTCTACAATGCAAAGAAAATTACTAAAAGGATTACAGAATGGATATAAAATGTTTGAATTTTATAGCTCATGGCATTATTGTTACTTTTATTTTGTAAAAATGGAAAAATATATTTTGTTCAGACCATGGACAAGAGTTTCAGTAAATCAGAATAATGTATTTTTTAACATATTCGTAAAGAGATTAATGATATTTGCAAACAATTCCAGAAGAAATTATTGATATTTTTATGTGAACATTGTAACAGTGAAGTGTGCTGGCCCATATTAGCTGCTCTTCCATGAGGGAATGCATTGGTTCAGGTATGAAATTTGAGCTAGAAACCTTTTTTTTTTTGCTCTCTAATATTTTAGTAAAAAGTAACAAAAAAATTCTTCCCTTCCTAAACTTAGCACAACTGACACTTCTAAAATGGGAAAATATTAACTTGAAAAGTAATGAATTATGGTTTGTTCATTTGATTAGAGCAGGCTTAAGATGTGATTTCTGTCAGATTAGTTATTGTTAACTAATAGTCTGTTACCAGGGCAATAGTCTTTACCAGTGCTTTCCAACTTGCAGGTGAAAACCTATTATTAAGTCTTAAAATAAATTTAATGGATAGCGATGAGTAGTTTTAAATGAAGTAGAATACCATAGAGTAGAAAATATCAGGGTACATTGTTAATAGTAAGTATTGGTTTGTGAAACTTTTGTTTTGTTTACACATATATAAATATGTGACTGTGTTGAGATATAAAATATATTTCTTACTATGGATCATGTCCAAACAAATTTTAAAACACTGTCCTGCACTACTTATTAGAATCGATTATCTTATAAATGTTTACCCAATGGAGTTGGGCGTGGTGGCTCATATGTGTAATCTTAGCACTTTGGGAGGCCAAGGAAGGTGGATCGCCTGAGGTCAGGAGTTCAAGACCAGGCTGGCCAACATAGCGAAACCGCATCTCTACTAAAAATGCAAAAATTAACCGGGCATCTTGGTGCATGCCTATAAGCCCAGCTATTTGAGAGGCTAAGGCAAGGGAATTGCTTGAACCCAGGAGCCTAGAAGGGGGAGGTTGCAGTAAGCCGAGATCATGCCACTGCACTCCAGCCTGAGCAACAGAGAAAGACTCCATCTCAAAAAAAAAAAAAAAAAAAAAGTTTACCCTAATGGCATAGCAAGGGTAAATTGTATTAAGGGGCAATGTAATACGTTTATGTGTTTTCTTCCTTACATAGTGCTAAAATTTGCTCCTAAATGAGCAAATGCATGTGGAAATTAGGATTCATTGATGTGTTTGATGTTCAACAAATCTAGAGAGTAACTTAGTACAAAATGAAATAAGAATTTATCTTACTATGTGTTTGGGGTAAACAAAAGCTGGCACCCGGTGCCATTTGTCCCTCTGCATTCCCTTCATCCTACCCTATGTTTACTTGCTATTGGCAACATGGAGGGAGGGATATGCTCTGTTAAAAAGTTTTAAATAATATTGAAATGATCTTTCAAACTGTAACCAAAGCAGAGGACTTTCAGTACATGTATTAGTATTAATTTGTATCTTGGGATTTTTTTTTTTTGCCTGAAAGTGTATACATTTGACTGCTCTCTGAAGCATCCAATAAGTATTTAAAGGGAGTACTGTATATGAAACTTCAAAATGAGACATGGAATTATATTCATATTCTAGATTCTAGTATTTTTCTTTCAAATAAATGTTAAAATTAAGTCATTTTTACTTGCAACTTGTACAGTAATTAGTCAACTATTTCTTAGATTCTACTTCTGCTATAAAATTTCACTCTTAGTATCTTTCCAACTATTTAATGGAATTATCTTTTGTTTGAGGATAGCATACGTACCTTACATAAATAAAAAGAAAAATCATTTGCATAAGTTAAAAATTGATTCAGGTCCTTGAAATAAAAATTAAATGTTTCACTGCTTAGGGGAAAACATCTTCTGACCTTTCACACAAAGCTTTCCATTTTGCAATTTTTTTTATATATATATACTTTTTATTGCATTTTAGGTTTGGCGGTACATGTGAAGAACATGCAAGATTGTTACATAGGTACACACATGGCAGTGTGATTTGCTGCCTTCCTCCCCATCACCTGTATCTGTTATTTCTCCCCATGCTATCCCTCCCCAACTCCCCATCCCCTGCTGTCCCTCCCCTTTTTCCCCCAACAGACCCCAGTGTGAGATGCTCCCCTCCCTGTGTCCATGTGTTCTCATTGTTCAACACCCGTCTATGAGTGAGAATATGTGGTGTTTGGTTTTCTGTTCCTGTGTCAGTTTGCTGAGAATGATGGCTTCCAGGTTCATCCATGTCCCTACAAAGGATGCAAACTCATCGTTTTTGATGGCTGCATAATATTC
>PVKV010026239.1:0-28351 GCA_004027835.1 Alouatta palliata | reverse complement strand
CTGGGGTCTGTCGGGGGGAAAAAGGGGAGGGACAGCAGGGGTGGGGAGTTGGGGAGGGATAGCATGGGGAGAAATAACAGATACAGGTGATGGGGAGGAAGGCAGCAAATCACACTGCCATGTGTGTACCTATGTAACAATCTTGCATGTTCTTCACATGTACCCCCAAACCTAAAATGCAATAAAAAGTATATATATTTAAAAAAAGAGAGAGAGAACAACAACAAAAAAAAGAAATGTAAAAAAAACCAGGCATCCTTCACCATAAAATACACAATGTACTCTACCTAGTTAAAAAATATTCTATACATAGAGAATTAAATTAAATTATCCCAATAAAGAGTAAATTCCGTCACTAAAATCAGAACCAGAAAAGACTAAGATGATGGATTCTAAGAAAAGGACATTAGATGTTTTATGATATGTTTTATGTACTCAGTATGCCCAAATATTTAAGGTAAACATGAATGTGATAAGGAGGAAAATGTAAAATATAAAAGAAGAAAACAAACAAATTCTAGAGGTAATAAAATATCACAATTGAAATTTTTGCTGGATATGATTAAGAACAGACTAGTCACCACAGAAATGATCAGTGCACTTGACAACATTCAAAGGAAAAAGGTAAAAATGAACCAATAAGTGAAATTATGCTAGAAAAATTATACAGTTTTAGTGATCTGTGGGATAAATTCAAGTAGACTAACATATGCATACTGGTAGTACCAAGAAGCTCAGGGGAAGAGGAAGGATTAAGAAAAATATTTTATTGAATAATGACTGAAAATTTTCCAAATTTGATTAAACTAATAAGCACATTAAGTCCAATAAACTCAGTGAATCTCCAGAAAAATGAGAATGAAAAATTACGTCAAGGACTATCATAATCAAAGTGGTTAGAAAATCTAGAAAAGAGAAAATCTTTAAAATTGCCAGAGAAAGTCACACTTCATACACAATAAAACACAGGTAAGAATTACAGCAGACTTCTTGGCAGAAACTATAAACACATAATGCAATGAAATAATATCTTTAAAATTCCAAAGAGTAAAGCTATCAACCTAGAATTCTAAATAAAATGAAAATACATCTCAAAAGTAAAGGTTGAATAACGATATTTTTCAGACAAATAAAGGCAGAGAGATTTCATTCACATTTTTCTTGAGATTCACTGAGTTTATTGGACTTAATATGCTTATTAGATCTATACTCCAAAAAATATGAATGACAGTTCTTAAAGTAGAAAGAAAGTGATACTGCATAGAAACTTGGATTTACACAAAGAGATAAAGAGCATCTGACAGAGGCGGTATGTATGTAAATATAAGAGCTACTTTTCTTATTTTACATTTCTGCTTTTGGCAAGAATAATGACAATATATTTTGTGGTTTATGGAAAAGGTAGAAGTAAAATATATAAAGTAAAAACAAACCAGTAAATAGAAGTAAAACAATAACACAAAGGACAGAAGAAGAGTAATGAAAGTATACTGTTTTAAGTTTTTTACATTATAAAAATATATAATTCAAAGGAAGTCTATGATATATCCAAGATGCATTTTGTCTCTTCCAAAGCAATTAATCAAAAAATAATAATACAAAAAGATATAGCTAATAAGTCGATAGAGAAAATATTTTAAAATATATGCAATTAATCAAAAATGAAGTAGGAAAAGAAAAGATGAATGGAACATTGAGTAGGAAAAAAATGGCAAGATAACAGATTTGAACTCAGTAATAGCTGATTATATTAAATGTAAATGGCTTACATGCCTTATCTAAAAGGCAGAGATCGTCGTGTTGGATAAATATTTGAAATCTTACTATGAGATTTTTACAAGAAAATAACTTGAAATATAAAGCAAAGATAGGTAAATGTCAAGAGTGGAAAAGAATATGCCATCAAATACTAATAAGAAAGCTGCTGTGTTTATATAAACACTTCATATCAGAGAATATAGAATTCATAAATATAGAATTCATAATAAATTAAAAAAATTCCAGGGACAAAAATCGGTATTTCACAGTGATAAGATCTGTGTATCAAGAAAACAAAAATTCTTTATTTGTATGTCCCTAATAATATGGCTTTTAAATATATGAATTAAAACAAACAACAGATTTCAAGAATAATCAGATAAAAAATCAGCAAGGATATAAATGACTTAACCTCTCTCAACAAAACTGATCTTACTGACAGTGATGTACCACTACACCCAAAAACAGCATGTTATACATGCTTTTTAAGTATATATGAAACATTTACCAAGATAATCAAAATGAACTACACAATATACCTCAATAGCTTTAAAAAGATTAATATGAAATTTTTTGTTCTTACTTTCATGACTTTTTAACCACTAAATCAGTATTACATTTTATCAAACACTTCTTCATTAATACAATCACAATATTTTCTCCTTTAGTCTACAAATAAGGTACATGAAATTATTTAATTTTTACACAATTCTAAATTTCCAAAGTAAACTCTACTTGGTCTTGATTATGTACACACACACACACACACACACACACGTTTGCTTTTGTTGAATCTATTGTTTTCATCTCTATCATTTATTTCCTTCTAGTTTCTTTAGACTTAATCTGTTATTAACTTCTAACTTCTTCAGATGAAGGTTTAAATCCTTGATTTGCAGTCTTACATTTTTTTCTATTACATGCATTTCAGGCTAAAATTTTCTGTTGACATAGTTTTGTCTCTATACCACAAGTTTCTATAAGTAATATTTTTATTCACTTGAAACAATTTAATTTTTATTTGATTTCTTCTTTGAAACTTAGGTTGTCTCGATGTGTTTTGTGATTTGTGTTTATAGGACAGTTCTGTAGTTATCTTTTCTTATTGATTTCAAGCTTAATTCCACTGTAGTTGCAGAAGATACTTGTTATATTAATGCTTTGAAATTTGTTGAAACTTGCTTTATGGCCTAGCATATAATCAATTTCAATTAAAATCTATGTGCATTAAAAAATGTGTATTCTGAAGCTGTTGATTACAGTATTCTATTAATATATGTTATTTAGCTTTGGAGGTGTTTAAAAATCATGTTAAGTCTATCTTACCTATGCTACTGTTTTCATTTGTTTTGATTGTGTTCCACCTGCTGCTGCTAGATAGAGTAGTATGATAAAATCTGACATTATATTATCCTCACCAAACCAACACAGGAACAGAAAACCAAAAACTGAGTGTTCTCACTTGTAAGTGGGAACTGAAAGATAAGCACACATGGACACAGGGAGGGAAACACAACACACTCAGGCCGGTCAGGGGTGATGGGGAGGAGGAGGGAAAGCATCAGGATAAACAGCTAACGCACGCTGAGCTTAACACCTAGGTGATGGGTTGATAGGTGCAGCAAACCACCATGGCACATGTTTGCCTATGTAACAAACTTGCACATCCTGCACAGGTATCTCCATGACTTAAAATAAAAAATAAAAATAAAAGATTATGGATTTGTCTATTTTTCAGTTATTTCTCTACAATTTTGTTCTATAAAAAAATTGAATATGTTTTTAGGACCTATAGATTTACAATTGTTAATCTTCCTAGTATATTAAATATTTCTCATTAAAAAGTGTCTATTAATCCATGTAATTCTTAAAATTCTATTGAATAGTATGTCTTTACCAACTTTTTCAAAGTAATGTTTAACATAAATTAACATAAACATTAATTTGAAAAAGCTATATGATTTACATAATTTTAATTTCAACATTTATATATCATATTTCTATTTGATTTCTTCTTTGAAACACAATGTTTCTGCTAACACTGAGGACATGCTAACACTCTACCTTCAATAGACTACTTTAGTATTTTTAGAATAATGAAGATCAATCTACCCTTCATAATAATATGATTACCTTAACTTGTAGAGGCGCCATAGTTTAAGAATTAAGAGCATGGATTCTTTGAATGCAGAAGCTGCTGCCCATATGACTAGGGCAGTTATTTAGCCTTTTTATGTCTCAGTCTCTTTAGGGGAAAGAATAGCTATTTTACAGGGTTGGTGTGGGGTTTAAGTGATTTAATATGTGTAAGAGTGATAAAAACTGCCCAGTATTCAGTACAGACAAATCTGACATACTGAGGATTACAGACCACTGCAATAAAGCAAATATTGAATATTGCAATAAAGGTAGTCACATGAAATTTTGGTTTCCCAGTTCATATAAAAGTTGTTTAGACTGTACTGTAGTCTAAGAAATGTGCAATAGCATTATATCTAAAAAAACCAACGTACATACCTTACTTTAAAAATACTTTATTGCGGCCAGGCGCAGTGGCTCAAGCCTGTAATCCCAAAACTTTGGGAGGCCGAGGCAGGCAGATCACAAGGTCAAGAGATCGAGACCATCCTGGCCAACGTGGTGAAACCCCATCTCTACTAAAAAATACAAAAAACAATTAACTGGGCATGGTGGCATGTGTCTGTAGTCCCAGCTACCTGGGAGGCTGAGGCAGGAGAATTGCTTGAACCCGGGAGGCGGAGGTTGCAGTGAGCCGAGATCGCGCCACTGCACTCCAGCCTGGCGCCTGGCAACAGAGCAAGACTCCATCTCAAAAAAAAAAAAAAAAACTTCATTGCTAAAACATGCTAATGATCATCTGAGTGTTTGGTGCATCATAACTTTTTGTTGGTGGAAGGTCTAGCCTGGATGTTGATGGCTGCCGACTGGTCATGGTAGTAGTTGCTAAAGATTGGGGTGGATGTGGCAACTTCTTGTAATAACGTAACAATAAAATTTGCTGCATTTGTTGCTTTTTATTTCATGAAAGACATCTCTGTGGCATGAGATGCTGTTTGGTAGCATTTTACTGACAGTAAATTCCTTTAAAAATAGGAGCCAATCTTCTCAAACCCTGTTGCTGCCTTATCAACTAAGTTTGTATAGTACTCTAAATCCTTTGTCATTTTAACAATGTTCACACTATCTTCACCAGGTATAGATTCCATCCCAAGAAACCACCCTTTACTAATCCATAGGAAGCAACTTATATGTTCCAGTTTTATCATGACATTGCAGCAATCTAGTCACATTTTCAGGCCCCACTTTAAATTCTAGTTATCTTGCTATTTCTACCACATCTTTATCTGTGGAAGTCTTCAACCCTTCAGTCATCCAGGAGCTTTGGGATCAACTTCTTTCAAACTCCTGTTCATGTTGATATTTTGACCTCCTTCCAGGAAGCATAACTGTTTGTAACAATGCCATCTAGAATGAATTCTTTTCAGAAGGTTTTTTAAATATATATTTTTAATAAGAAGGTTTTTAATTGACTTTGTGAAGAACCAGCAGAGAAATCACTATGTCAGCTAGAGCCTTATAAAATGTATTTCTCAGGTAATAAGAGTTGAAAGTCAAAATTACTTCTTGATCCATGGGCTGCAGAATGGATGCTTCGTTCAGTAGACATGAAACATCAGTCTCTGTGTACATCTCCTTCAGATCTCTTGGATTATCAAGTGCATTGTCACAGAACAGAAATAGTTTGAATTTTCTTTTTATTGAGAAGTAAGTCTCAACAGCGGGCTTAAAATATTCAGTAAACCATGTCATAAACATATGTGCTATCACTCAAGATTTGTTGTTTATATAATACAGGCAGAGTAAATTTAGCATAATTCTAAGTGGTCCTAAAATTAGTTTTTGGAATGGTCAATGAGCATGGCTTCAATTTAAAGCCACAAGCTGCACTAATGCCTAATAAGAAATTCAGACTGTGAATTTTTGAAACCAGGCACTGACTTCTGTACAGCTATGAAAGACCTAGATGCCATCTTCTTCCAGATGAAGGCTGTTTTGTCTACTTTGAGTGTCTGTTTGTATATTGTTGCCATCTTCATCAGTGATTTCAGCTAGATATTCTGGATAACTTGCTGCAGCTTCTACATTAGCACTTCCTGCTTTGCCTTGCACTTTTACGTTATGGAAATGGCTTCTTCCCTTAAATCCCATGCATGACTTTACACTAGCTTCCAACTGTTCATCCACTGCGTCCTTACCTCTCTCAACCCAATACAATTGAGGAGAGTTAAGGCCTTTCTTTGGATTAGGCTTTGGCTTAAGGGAATGCTGGGGCTAGTTTGATCTTCTATCCAGACCCCTAGCACTTCTCCATATCAGCAATAAGGCTTTTGTGTTTTCCTATCATTCATGTGGTCACTGGAGAAGCACTTTCATTTCCTTTAAGAACTTTATTTTTATTTTGCACTCACAACTTTGTTAACTGTTTTGCACATGAGTTAGCTAAACTAGTTACTTATAGTTAATACTTTGTAGCTTTCAATTTAAAGTGAGAGACATGTGACTCTTTCATTCACTTGAACCAGTATTTTTGTGTCTCAGGGAATAGAAAGGCCTGAAGGAAGGCAAAGAGATGAGAGAATGGCCAGTGAGTAGAGCATTACAAATACACATATTTATTATGTTCATCATCTTAATTGTTTTGTAGTACCCCAAAACAATTACAATAGTAACATTAAGTATCAGTGATCACAGACCACCATAATAGATATAAAAATTTGAAATATTGCAAGAATAACCAATATGTGACACAAACGTGCTTAAAGCAGACATGTAAATCTTTAAGACTGATTCCACCTAACTTCTGTTTTAAGCTATTCTATTTTGTTTTTCTCTACAAATTTTAGAATAGTCTTTATTTCTACAAAAAATATTACTTGGATTTTGACAAGAATTATGTTAAACCTGTATATCAATTTAGAGAGACTTTAAACATTTACTGTGTTTAAAAATGTACTTTACACATAACACACTATAATATCCTGTGAGCCTGCATTTGTAATATAACTTCATTTTAATAATACAGTAAACTCAAAATCTAATCAGGCCATGACCTACCCAAATAAAAACAAGATAGTAATTAGCAGTATGCCAGAATATCTCAAGAGCACAAGGTAAGTTCCAGATGCTTGATACAGAAAATAGAGTCTTTCAAACTTCACTTCTTTCCTCTTTGTTGCACTGCCTTTTATTCCTTTCATGAACATACCAGACTGTTCTCTGCCTTAGTGCATTTGTATTTGTTAATCCCTAGAAAACTTCACTCCCAGACTCTATGTTGTTGGCTCTTCTTATATTCAGTTGTCAATTTAAATGACACTTCTTCAATGAAGTCCTTTTTGGTTATCCCATCTAAGTAACCCTACCACTCACTCTAACATCAATCTATCTTATTAATAGTACTTACATTTATAGTACTTAACACTATCTCCTTTATCATAAATAGCGTATCTGCTGTCCCCCAAAATTGTTCACTAGAACCTGAAGTCTTTAAGAGTAAAGACCATGTTGTTTCTGTTCACTACTAAATCCCTTCCTCTTAGCACAGAGCCTGACACACAGTGGGTGCTATCTTTCTGTCAAATGTGTGAATGGATGAATGAGTACAGTTTAAGGCAAAGAAGACAGAATGCAATTTGAAGAGACTATGGCTTAATCAAAAGCTTGAAGGCAAGAATAATGCTTTGAGCTCCAGTGAGCAAAGCAGTATAAGAAAGAAGAGAGATTTTAATGGGAAAATTGTGCTTGATTGTGGAGAGCTTTGAACCTCTAAACTACATGCTTTCACTTTAGCTGGAAGGTAATAGGCATGCTTTTAACAAGGTTGACATAACATACTGTTTTAAAAAAATTAAGAGGGAATAATATAACAAATTAGGGTGAGGGCTGGAGAACTGAAACAGAACCAGGATAGCAGTTGGGAATAATAATTGTGATAATATTGCTGTAATATGAGAAGACCTAGATGGTGGTGGTGTTAGTCATCATAGAAAGAAAACTCAGCTTAAAGAAAACTTGAAAGTTGAGCCTTCTTCAGCTACACCTGCTTACCTGTCTCATCAGTTAAAAGCAATAGTGCTGATGAATCTGTGAGATAATTTTTAACTCAGAGTCACATTTCTTTTATTTTTGTTTGCAAATATGTCCTTCTGGTGTTAAGAAATTTTAACAGGTAGACTCATTCTACCTGTTAATGAGGCTGATTTCTTCCAGTTAAGTTGTACTCAAAGTCATTTTGTGTTAATAAACTTGTTTCTCTACTTTAGAACAGGCAATATTAGTTGAATTGACCTAGAAAAGAATATTTATTTGAAATAGAAGCCAATCATATGAACCTTATTTACTTCTAGGCACTCCACTGTGTCATACTGAGAATGTTTTATACGTTTAGGCCTTATTCTATTTTAGTGTATCATTTGATTTAAAATGGGAAATAATGCTCACTGGGGTCCCTGATCTTCTATCCCAGGAGGTTTTGTGGTTCATTGTTCATTTTGCTCAATATGTGCTCCTGCAGTTGTATATGGCAGTCTTATAAAGTGGGGTCAGCCTGGGATAGCAACAAAGGGCTTTTCTTGTGAAGGGCTGCTCTTAGCTCATCTGTTTTACTCACACCCCAAACAAAAATTCCAAAACCATCCACTGGCATCAGGATTTCTAGGCCAGAGTCTCTTTGCTGTGAATAATTGCCATGATTTTCAAGGACAGTTCTATATTCTTTTCAGTCAATTCTTAAACCTGGCAAAGTACTGTTCTTTGATACCAAATACCAAGAAGCAGTTGCTATAGGAAAACCAAATAGTCCTGACATTTCTACTTACCATGTTTCACTTACAGTTCATTTCAGACTGTGACAATTAGAAGCAACAAGGAAGGGCTTTGTTTTGTTTTTACAGGTTCATTTCAAGGAACACTACACACAGCCTGCCTACATGGTTGTTTGGTTAAAGAAAATGTTTCCACTCATACTCCAGCTGCATTGTAATGGAAAATTGCTCCGGGTGCCAAACCCACCAAGAACATTAACATCAGCAAAGACGACCTCTGCACTTGACTACTGTACGTTTTTCCTTACAATTTTTCAGCCACAAGTTATAAAGTGTAACAGGCCTCTGGAAGTAGGACTAAAGCAGTCAACTTCAATTTATCCCTACTGTGTTGATAAGCAGCAAGATGCTTTTCGAAATGTAAGGTAAATAGTTTCACAGGGAAATAAAGCAAGGAAATCCTTTCAGAATTTGGCTGACTGGCCTGAGATCCACACCTTTGCACTGAGGTTTGCTCTACAGAATATTTGTAACGATTATTAAAGATGACTTGGAGGGTTAAAAAGACCAACAGAGACACTGTAACTTCTAGGGCTGTTTTGACATTCCTTACCAGAGTTTCCTATAAGGTAGTATTAAAGATATTATTACTCATACATATTATTTTAGTTAAATTACAGTATACCTCTCATTCAATTTGACACTGGAGAAATTTGAAAACTTCTAACAGACAAGGAAATTATTGTGTAAGGACCTGCATGTTAAAAACTAATCCAAGAAATGAATGATTCATTTTCAGTATGCATTAAAGACATATTATTAGTCTAATACATAAATAACAGAAATGAATTATCTCATATCTACATGTAGCTTTATCTGTATATATCAGCTCCTGGGATATTTATGAGTTCATGGACATAATATAATCAGATAATATTCATTATGGTTTCACTGTACAAAAGTGGTAAAATTATGTCCATACTTAAACTTTAAGGTAATACCCTCAGTTCAATAAAAAGGTGTTGGCTTTCATTTTAGAGGGATTTACAGTGCTCATCAGTGGATAGAGTTCACATTAGCATCCAGTGACATTGCTTTGTCTGTATATATTCCTAGTTGTCAACAGAATGTCATGAGGCAATTGCATCCTGATTCTATAGCTATCTTCTATTCTTTTATAATACACAAGGGTCTAATTTTCCATGAAATCATGTAAGAATGCCACGTAACCAGCAAGTGCAAACAAGTAGCACTTTTTCTACACATAAAAATGCTTCATAAAATAACAGATAAATTAAATCTTCTTGTTCAAGTAAAGAGCTTGGAAATCAAGAACTTTTTATTTTAAAAAATACAGGATTTTTTTTTTTTTTTTTTTTTTTTGCACAGAGCTGACACTGTCACGTAATTCAACTAAATTAGTTCACCACCTTACATGTTAATACGTGTGACCATTTCATTTTTCTTTGATTTACAGTGGAACTGTTTTATATCAGGACTGTTTTATGGTTATGAATAACAGGCATGTTAACTTCATTAAGATCAGTATTTAGCAATTATCAAATTAACAAAGTGATGACTGGAGGATATGACTTGTATCCAACTGCATTAGCTTTAGCAGTCATTCAACATTGCACATTGAAAGGACATAGAAACCAAGTATTCCATCTTTATTTATTCATATTTTGGGTACAGTGGGACAGGCAGTCAAAGTAAACATGAATCCTCAAAAATGATATTATAAAATATACTAAATGATGCATTCAAGATTTCCCTTCCCTCTCTGGAACATATCTAAGTTTGACAAACTGTTTGAAATTATCAATTCAATGATGCCCTTAAAAGGGTTAGCTTTGGCATATATTTAAAATACATTCAAGACATATGTCTCTTCTGCTGGAAGAACTACAGAAAGCTCAGTTTAACATCAGTGAGATGATTGAAACTGCTTAAATTATCATTCTCTATATGCATCTCATATTTCTACAACTTCAGGGTATTTTTAAACATTCTTTCTACATAATGTACAATTTACTTAGCACGTGGCATTCATATGTCTAGCTGTAAAATAACTTGTTGTAATTTAAGCAAACATGTTTTAAATAAAAGGTAGCTAAGGCTTCTAATCTCTGATGTATTGAGTGCAGTGAAAGCTTCCATAAAAATGGATTTCCTGGGCAGCCAAAGACCATAGAGGCTCCCCTTAAGAAATACATTAATATATGATTTACCCTCATGCATTTCAATAAATCTGACCAATTTAACCAATGATGTGATGCCATTAACAAACTAGACTAAAAACAGAGGAGCAGGATAAAGTAGGGCACTTATTTTTTCCTATGAAATCATTTTCGTTTGCTTCTATTTTTCAAACATTAGTAATCGATGTAACAGTGATGTTCCAACTGCTTTTTTAAAAAAATAGATTTAGTGAGTTATAATTGACATCAAATACAATGTATATGTTTAAAGGGCACAATTTGATAAGTTTTGACATAAGTGTACATCGGTAAAATCATCACAATAAAGATAGTGAACATATTCTACGTCTCCAAGAGTTTCGTGGTATCACTTTATAATTTTCTTCCTGTCCACCCTACAGCCCCCACTTTGTCCCCAGGAGTCTAAGCAGCAAATCTTTCACAAACGTGTCTCTTACATGGCATGTAGACAACGAATTGCACAGATACCAGTTTTCCAATACTAAATGTTAGTTTGTATTTTCCAGAATTTTATATAAATGAAATAGAGTATGTACAATTTTTTGTCTGATTTATTTCACTTTCCATAATGTTGAGATTCATTCCTATGGAATGGAAATAGGAGCACATATCAATAGTTCATTTTTCTTATTCTTGTGCAGGATTCCATTTTATAGAATTACCGTGGTCTGTTTATCCATTAACCTGTTGAAGGATAGTGGGTTGCTTCCACTCTGGAGCTGCTAAATGAAGGTGTTATGAGCATTCATGTATAAGTCTTTGTATAGACTTGTGCTTTCATTTTTTTGGGGGGGGTCGTAATTGCCTAAACTTGAAGTAGCTGGATCATATGTTAAATGTACATCTAACTTGAAGAAAATGCCAAGCTATTTTCCAAAGTAATTGCAACATTTTACATCCCTCCAAGAAATGTATGAGAGATTCCACTAATACTTGGTATGACCATATCAAGTATTAGTGGTATGGTATTTCCCTATTGATTCTGGGCATTTTCCATCTGTTTATTTGCCATCCATATTTCTTTGGTAAAATGTATGTTCCAATCTTTTGCCCATTTTTTATGGGGTTGTTTTCTTACTGCCTTTAAAAGTCCTTTCTATATTCTGGATACAAGTGTTTTTATCAGAGGTATGACTTGTTAATATTTTCTTCTACTATGTGGTAATGAAGAGAACTTTAGCCCCACACCATGACAAGGTAATCTGGGAATGTTTTTAAATTTTAGTCTTTGGCAGGAGAATAAAGTCAACTTTCAATTAAAGAAACGCTATAAATGGGCAAAAAACCACTTCCTGCCACCTACATATCCTGAAAAGAGACCTGAAATAGCTGATAACTACTCCATCTTTAATTTTTAAGTTGGTCAATATCATAATCAGATGAAGTAAGTTGTAAGGTTTTTAAATTTTCCCATCAAATTTTCCGTGTACCTCTATTAAAAGCTTTTGTGGGATTGTGATAGCTTCTTTCCACATCGATAGTCCCACTGTTCTTGTATTTCCTGGGGCAGACACCTTGCTTCTTTGAACTTGGCATCTCCACAATCTAACACAATGCTGACACTAGTAATTACTCAAGGGTTTAGTGAATGAATTAAAAGGCCCTTATTCTGTATTGTCAGTGCATATGGCAACAATCAACCGACACTTTCAACTTTCTCTTTCTCCCTCCAAGCTGTACTAAGTTGTATCAGTCCCAGCCACTGAGTGATAACCTAAGAAAAAGTAGTAATCTAGAGTTCAGAAATAGCTGTTGCCATGATTGCTAAATAAAGAAAACACATGTTTAGCTCCTAAATAAGTACTGACCCAGAAAATAAAGTGCCACAAACTTTTTTATTCTGCATACCAGAATTAGGCTGGTCTATGTCAAAGAATGAGTATGATTATTTTCTGCAGAGAAAAACAATCCTCTGGAAATTGTGAAAATCATCTTTCATAATGTCTAAGCATTCTGGCTACCATTTTCCCTTACATCTATATTTTCTCTAGGCCACTGCTTTTAATTTTTTTGTTTTGCTTTTTTACTGTAGGATTTGTTTTCATGAATGGGCATTACAACAAATATCCAGTGGCCTATTCTTTTGACCAATGAGGTGAATTGGCTTCTATAGTCCTTTAAGCCCATCCAATAAACCAAATTCTCTCAGAGTAGGGGAAGCTTTGAAATGACTACAAGAGATTTGTTAAGCCAAAGGTCTTCTAAGTTGACACACAGAATAACAAAATAATTGCATATATATGTTTTCAAATATGTAGGTATAATTGAGCAAAAATTGCCACGCTGAAGCCATTTCAGCAGTGAGCTACTGGATAAGAATCCTTTTGGCTCTTGGTTACATTGTAGCCTGGAGATAGTGTCTAATTGATCTGAACATTCCAAGTGCCAGACGGCGGGCACGAGAGAGAGAAACAGATCACTTCCTCCCTGCCCAGGCCATGGAGCTGGGCAGCCCTGTCCATCACCTGTGGCTACCTCAGTGCATTTCACTAGGAGCTCCACCCACCACCTCTCAGGGCTGTTCACTGTGTTCTCCACTAGGGGAATCTGAGGATGAAATGGTTGTCCAACTCTGCCCAGCTTTGTCCCCCACCTTCAGGGCTGAGGCATAAAGCTCAGGCCACTGTGCATTCTGTGGACCAGCCCACTGTTTGAGGCAAAAGATACATTCTCCCAGCAAATAAAAGTGAAGCATATAGCCATCTGTTACTCTGGCAGCTGCCTTTTACCTGCTACTGACTTGGAGGTCAACTGCTTGCTAACACAAGTGCACTGTGGTGGAGAATGAAATAACCTCTTGAGACCTCTGCTATCCTGGCCTCTGCTATCCTGGCCCTGCAGAAGGAAGTGAGCCTGCTCATTCATCTAGTATATCACTACTATACCCAGCATTTGAGACAAACACAACACTAAGCCTATCTATAACCCAGAAACTTATGCAATGTCTTCACCACTGAACACACCTAGAAGAAAAACCAAATGACTTTACATAACATACATTATAATTACAGCTTGAAGGGAAAAACTCCTATCCAAATGAAAGTAAATTTAAAAACAATAAGGAGAGAGTTTTTCCATATGAGAAAGAATTGGCAAAACAATTCTGGATGAAAAAAAAGTGTTATGACACCCCCCAAAAATCACACTAAGTCTCTAGCTATTGATCCTCACCCGAATGAAATCTTAGAAATACCAGATGAAGAATGCAAAATATTAATTTCAAAGAAGGTCAGTGAGATCCAAGAGGAAGCTGAAAACCAAGACAAAACCAGAAAACCAATGCAGGATATGAATCAAAAAATTATCAAAGAGACATGTATTATATCAAACAGAAATAGCTATGCGTATATCAGATACAGAACTGCTAGAAATAAAAACTTAATTAAAAGAATGATAATATACAGTTGAAATCTTTAGCAATAGATAGGACCAGAGGCCTAGGAGGTAAATACAGTTTTATAGCCTGGGCCCAGTGTCTCCATGCTGTGTGCAGCCTAGGGACTTGGTGCCCTGCATCCAAGCTGCTCTAGCCATGACTAAAAGTGGCCAAAGTACAGCTCAGGCCATAACTTCAGAGGGTGCAATTCCCAAGCCTTGGCAGTTTCCACATGGTGTTGAAGTCTATAGGTGCACAGAAGTCAAGAATTGAGGTTTGGTAACCTCTGCCTAGATTGCAAGGGATGTATGGGAATGCCTGGATGTCCAGGCAGTTTGCTGCAGGGGTGGGATTGTCATGGAGAACCTCTGCTAGGGCAATGTGAAAGGGAACTGTGAGATCAGAGTCCCCATACAGAGTCTCTACTGTGTGGTGACCACCTAGTGGAACTGTGAGAAGAGAGCCACTGACCCCTAGAACTCAGAATGGTAGATCCATCAACAGTTTGCATCACGTACCTGGAAAAGCTGCAGACACTCAACGCCAGCCTGTGAAAGCAGCCAGTAGGGAGGCTGTACCCTGCAGAGCCACAGGGCTGGAGCTGCCCAAGACCATGAAACCTATCTCTTGCATCAGTGTAACCTGAATGCAAGACATGGAATCAGAGGAGATCATTTGGGACCTTTAAGATTTGACTGCCCTGCTAGATTTTGGATTTGGATAGGGCCTGCAGCCGGTTTGTTTAGGCCAATTTCTCCCATTTGGAATAGCTGTATTTATCCAATGCCTGCACCCCCATTGTATCTAGGAAATAGCTAACTTGCTTTTGATTATACAGGCTTATAGGCAGAAGGGACTTGACTTGTCTCAGATGAGACTTTGAACTGTAGACTTTTGAGTTAATGCTGGAATGAGTTAAGACTTTGGGGAACTGTTGGGAAGCCATGATTGGCTTTAAAATGTGAGGACAGGAGATTTGGAAGGGGCCAGGGGCAGAATGGTATGGTTTGGTCATGTCTCTACCAAATCTCAGGTTGAATTGTAACTTTCACAATTCTCACATGTCATGGGAGGAACCAGGCGGGGAGGTGATTGAATTATGGGAACATATTTCCACTGCTGTTCTCCTGATTGTGAATGGGTCTCCCAAGATCTGATGGTTTTAAAAATGGGAGTTTCCCTGTACAAGCTCTCTTGCCTGCTGCCATCCATGTAAAATGTGACTTGCTCCTCCTTGCCTTCTGCTATGATTGTAAAGCCTCCCCAGCCATGTGGAGCTATAAGTCTATTAAACTTCTTTCTTTTGTATATTGCCCAGTCTCAGCTATGTCTTTATTAGCAGCATGAAAATGAAATAATACTATTGATTAAAGACTTAAGGTTAAGATCAGAAACTATAAAAATTCTAGAAGAAAACCTAGGAAAAACTCTTCTGGACATTGGCCTTGACAAAAAAAATTTATGACTAAGACGTTAAAGGCAAATGCAACAAAAATAAAAATAGACAAATGGAACTTAAACTAAAAAGCTTCTGCACAGCAAAAGGTATTACTAACAGAGTAAACAACCCACAGAATGGGAAAAAATATTTGCAAGGTAGGCATCAAACAATGGACTAATACCCAGAATCTGCAAGAAATGCCAACAACCCAATAAGGAAAAATAAATAATTTCAATAAAAAGTTGGCAAAGCACATGACCAGATTCATTTAAGCTGCATGTTTTAGACCTTATTATATGTGAAGCTGTATTAGGATTTTAGATAATGCTAAATAAATGTCATGTACAAATGGTACCTTTGTTTGGAAACAAATATACGCTAACCATTCTTAACTGAATCCTGGCTAATTTGGCATAAACGTTATGAGATACAGATTATCTTGTAATCTTTGGGAAAAAATATGGCATTTAAAGAAGGAGATTAGGTTAAAAGGGTTTAAGCATTTTACAGAATAATTTATTCATCAATTAATGAAACAATCAAAATATGTATTGGCCAAAAATACTAAGTTAGAAAACTATTATAGGCCTTGAACACCAAAAATAAAATCTTGCATGTTTGAAGTTATGCTTTCCCCATTTATTTTTATAAACGGTTAGATGTACTGCCCTACTTTTGCTATATATGAGGAAATGTGCCAAGGAAAAAATATGCTCAAGAATGATTGTAAGGCCATAAGTTTTCAAGTTGTCAAGAATTTAAATTATTTTAACAAGTATAGAACTGTTCATGAATAGGACAAAATGGAAACTATTAAGAATATTCAAGAAAATTTCCTTCATAAAATGGGAGAAAATTCCAGCAAAAACCTAGGTGAATAATATAAATAAGAAACCAGCTGAGTGAAAATAAAAGCCTCAACTATGGTGGAAACTATGCAAGCACCAAGAGTGTACTCTACAGATGTTTACAATATACAAAGGCAGCGTGTCATCAAAATAAGTTGTGTACATCTCACTACGTTTTTCATGGATTTCTATTAATCAATCACGGCAAATCCAAAATATATTTTCAAAGCAGATTAGTTATATGAAAGAATTACTTCAACAAGGTAACAGTAGAAATGGAATGAGAAAGAAGGTGACCGAAAAAATTGAAAGTAACAAGGAAGCAGAAAGACAGGCATAAACTCAGATTTATTTTTTTAACTTATAATCACTTGTTCATTAAAATTGGCCTAAAATCATTCACTCATTTTGTTTCTTAACTTGTAAACAAAGAAGTTGTCGAATTTTTAGTCTCTAAGTCAGCAGTCCTAAGCCTTTTTGGCACCAGGGACCAGTTTCGTGGAAGAGAATTTTTCTGTGGAGGGGATGGGGGAGGTTTTCAGGATGAAACTGTTCCACCTCAGATCATCATGTATTAGATTATCATAAGGAATGCGCAACGCAGATCCCTCAACATGTGCAGTTCACAATAGGGTTTGTGCTTCTATAAGAATCTAATGCCTCACTGACCTAACAGGAGGCAGAGCTCAGGCAGTAATGGTTGCTGGCCTCCCACTGGCTTCCCTGTCGTGCAGCCTGGTTCCTAACAGGCCACGAATTGGTACATGGCCAGTGGGGACCCTTGCTCCAAAGAATTGTACCCTTATTAATTGCAAACTTTTCTTCAATTTATGGAAGCATAGAAAAAGAGAATGCCTACTTGCAGCCTAAAGTGGAAGGGAGACCATTGATGGCACTGGATATATTCATTCTTGGAAAGCGAATCAGGAGTCAACAGCTACACTCCACCATTTCATTTGGAGAAGGGAAGGAAAAAGTTACCCATCTTTTCAGAATGCCCTTTAAGCTCCACATTTGCAGTGCAAATGTTAAAAAGAGATGGCAACCACACAAATACTATCAGACCACTGATCACCTGAGGGAATGATGTCCATCCAGGAAACTAGATGGATTATAATAAGAAATACTTAAATCCTTGCATACACTAAGTTATTTCTGTAGCTGAGTAAGTCACAATATAATTTAAATTCATGTGAAAGAGGTATTCAGTCTCATAAAAAGAAGGATATCCGACCAATTGATGTTTACCACATTCACTGGTGGAGGGTATATTAAACTACTGGCCCTGTAACAAAAAGATGAATTGGATACAATCCCTGCCACCTGGGAACTCTAGTCTGCTGATATGCCCCTGATCATGTTTTTGCCAGTGAAGAATTAAAGTCTCAGTATACTACATTTCTTTCTCCCTCCGTTTCTTCTCTAAAGACAAAGACAGAGTCTTCATTCCCCAGGTAGATAAATTCTATTTCTTTTTCTTTTTTTTTTTTTTCTTTTTCTTTTTTGAGATGGAGTCCTGCTCTGTTGCCCAGGCTAGAGTGCAGTGGCGCAATCTCAGCTCACTGCAATCTCTGCCTCCTGGGTTCAAGCAATTATCTGACTCAGCTTCCTGAGTATCTGGGATTACAGAAGCCCACCACCATGCCCAGGTAATTTTTTTTTGTATTTGTAGTAGAGAAGGGGTTTCACCATTTTGGCCAGGCTGGTCTTGAACTCCTGACCTTGTGATCCACCCACTGGATTGCAAACCCAGTGGATTGCAGGCATCAGCCACTGCGCCCGGCCCATAAATTCTATACCTTGTGTCTAAGGACGAGTAATCTCATGATTGCATTAAATGAAAATACAATAAGAGAAACGCCAGATATAATAGTATGCACCAAAAGTAAAATAAATTGAAAAAAAAGAAAAGAAAAGAATGCAACAGTCCTTACCAGCTTGCTACTGGGTAACAGAGACAAATCTCATTGTGATTGTTCTTTTTGCTTTTGCATAAGATGATGTCCTACACACTTGTCAGAAAACATGATCTGAACTGCAGAACACTAACATTCCTGTAATGAGATTTGCTACATGGAAGCCCACTGACACACTACTAAATATTAGTCTATTCTTCTCCCTCCAGATAGAACGTCATTGGCAAATGAGAATCGATTGTACTTCAAAAAACTCTAATTCAAAAAATTCAAAATGTCCCTGAGTAACTCCAATTCTACCCCAGGCAGGAAATTTCTATCTTTAACTTCCCATGTTTAAGTTATGCCTTTTTCCTTCTGACCATATGGCTTTCAAATGGCAAATCACTCTCTGTAATTTATGTCTTTAAAAGCATAAAATGTAATCATATTTACTATGTCCCACACAAATGCAATGATGATTAGCATCTCAATACTGAATAACATTCAGAGATATCTCAGAATTCAGGTACATTTCTTTACAGTTGAGTATTTCAATTTTAGAGAAGGGGGATTTTGCCTTAAATTCAAAAGCCTAGGTAGTTTTCTATAATTTCTAGGTGAGATTTTTTTCAAAATTACGTGTAGAATGTTAGGATTAGGGAACTGAAATTTAAGAAATCTTGTACTTGTGAATTTGATAACTGTAATTTTTAAAAAGGGTTTCAACTCTGTAGATTCAAAAAGAATATCACAAAATGAATTTTTTTAACCACCTGATAAATGAAGAAATTATCAAGACAACCAGGAATCTGGTTCAAAAACTTCATTCAAACCATACATTATGTGACTTAAAAATATACTCTTTAATTTGTGGTGGAGATAATTTTGATAAAAAAACTTACATTATGAATTATTATTTTTGAAAAACAAAAGGACAATTATAAGCACAAATAGTTAACAGGAAAAACCTTTTTCCTCATTCAGCTCTCTTTATCAAGGTACGTTAACCATTGACTTGTGAAGGTGATTGTTACCGTCATGTCCAAGAGGAGGTCTGACATTTTATCAATATCACAGCATTTTAAAGGAACATAGAAAATAGCCGTGTGCCACTTCCAAAGATTTTTTATTAAACAGAGAATAAAACTGACAATTAACACATCAACATAAGCTGATGCTCATAACAGTTTGGGTCTAGTCAAACTATTCGGAGTGTTTATAAACTATTGATTCATAGATGTATACATATTTTCGTAATTTGCCATTTTAGAGACTATTCATTTTTCCTCCTAATGTTCCAAAATCTCACGGCAGGGTTTTATTATATGCAAATTAGCAGTATTTGATTAGGTCCTGAGGCAGCTTCACCTGGGTGTTCAGAGGAATAGCAATGGGAAGTGAGGAAGAATATTTCATCACTGAAGTGTGTTTTCCCTTGGGGGACACCACCATTTGATTTTGACATTTATTTGTCCTGTGCTATAAAGGACAAAACTACAGTTACACTTTTTTTAATACTGTGCAGTGGGCACCATGTCAGAAAAAATTAAAATCATATGTTTGCACACAAAACAAGATCCAAATCCAAACTTATTAAGCAAATTCCTGGTTAAAATCATAGTGCATTAAAAATACTATTTGACTAATGCTCAATGTTGAATGTATATAAAAAGAATCCATGAGAAACCAAACTGAAGAAACTGGATTATGCTTATATAGCTGTTTTGGCTCTCTGTAAAAAAAAAAAATACATTAAAAAATATAGGTTCAGTACTTAAATTACCTAGTTCAGGTTTGCCTTACACCATTTTTAGAATCCTGAAACAAAGTTACCACCTGATAATGAATATTATAATAATATTTGCCAAATTTGTTTTATTGCATTTTAAATTTTGCAATCTTTTTAAAATTTGAAATATATACCACTTTATATTTTTCTGTCAATAAATAATTGAGTCACTTTTTAAACTAACTTGATCATACTGAAAGCAATTTGAAAATATATTTTATTTGTCCATTGATCAAAATATAAGAATCATTGCAAATTACATTGAACAAGAAATACAAGGAAAAAGACTATGAACAGTGACAGCTACAACTTTTCTTAAGCATGGAGTTAGCTTTTATTCTATAATTATCCTCACATACAGCAATTTTAAACCAGTGAAGAACAAATTAAAACTTTCTCAGAAATATTCTAAAATTTGTGCCTTTCCAAATCCATAATTCTCTCTAAAGCATCTCTTAACTGAAGAAAATAGTCACAAAGCACCTTCCTGTTTTGATAACTAAATAAAACTAAAATTATCAGAACACCAAACATCCTAGAATTGATGCATTTCTGTGGATTTCAGGGGGAAAAAAAGTACCTTTTTCTGATACATCTTATATATCTGCACTGTGTGGTTTTTTTCTAAGTATCATAAACTTAAATATAAATAACATGTATGTATCTGGCATGTCAAAAGATGCTTATGATGTCAATAATGCCAAAGACAAAACTGAAACAGTAATATGTGCTAATAGCAAAAAGTGAAGTGAAATAGAATCCCCTCTAATTAAGGCAATCTTAAGTCATGAATGATGTAGTTATCATGAATTATTAAGGGTGGTCCCAGTAATTTAACTAAAAATAATCCTTTTACTATATTCCCAAAAGCCAAGTGTTCTAATAATTTAAAGGTTTGAAATCTTTCCTTTACTTCGAAGGGAAGCAAAATTAAGTTATCTTTTAAAAGGCCAAGTGTTGAACCATAAACTCCTTTTTATCCCTAAAAGTATTCCTTGTTTAGTTTTAATTGGAAATATTTATAAGAAAATTTGAAATTATTCATGTGATGAAAAGGAACATTTTACATAATGAATTAAATAGTAAGCCAGACAAGTCTTTATATTCTTCATTTGATTTTTTTTCCCCCTTCTGATAGAGTGAGCTAATTCATCATGTGTTTTCTAGAATGGCTCTGAAGAGGGGACTCCAAAGAAGGAAGAATTAAATAATTGGTCCAGCTCTTCATAAATCAAATAAATCGATGGTTAAAGCTTTCTTAGATTAATTCATGCAGCCAAAACACAAATACCACACAAGTGCTGCTCCAAGATCAAGACAGTTCTTTTTTCTCTTGTTCTTTCTGTTGTTCTTGTTTTTAGGACAACTTGGTTCAACTTATTTCTATCTAGATGATGTGTTCAATGGGTTTAAAAATTGATTTCTGTTAACAAGGCCAATGAATAAGTAGCCAGTGATAGAGCAATGCTACAAGGATCAGGTGAGACACTGAATGTGACTAAGCTTTATGAATAGGCAAGTACAATACCAACATAAGATGTTTTTATTGTAAATTTAAGAGATCTAAAAGATGTTGAAAAGAGGCTGGAAGTCAAGAGGGAACCAGATGCATGCCATACAAGCTAGTGAATCTGCATAATTTGAACTTCATTTCCCTGTGAGACTATAAAGTTGTTGTGAGCTGAGAAATATACCTCCTACAGCGATTTAAGCATACATGGCCATGATAACCACCCCATGGTCCTGGGCCACTTGGAGCTCTTCAGAGCCTCATGCTTATAAGACTCCTGAGACAAACTTAAAGAAAAAAAAGTAATTGTCATTAAAAGTTGTATTGATGTTATGATCAGAATTTTGGCAATAGCTTATCCTGGGGAAAACTGAGAAATGCTATAATATAGAGAAGCACATGCTGGCAATAACTAGTGTAACAGGAAAAATGGAAGTGAATTTTGCTTTGGTATGATAAAGAAAACATTGTTGTCCCTGCCTTTTCTCATTTGGGCATTTTGCCTTTGATCAGATTTGCCACTGTTGGCATGAGAGGCACTCACTAAATTCTGATAGAAGAAAACTGATCAAGCACACAAATGCCCTTTGTTCCTGTCCAGGTGCTATTTAATGAGTTTACTTAAGAGTCAGACAATTTCCTTAAGGAAATCATGCACATTCCATATTAATCCTGGTCCTAGCCCAAGTTAGGCCTAGATTATGTGGCCCAGACTTGCAAAAGGAAAAACCAGCACAGCAGTGGCCTAGTGAAAACACAAAGCGATGCCAGCTCCTGGTATACAGGATAGCACGACACCAACCACTGGAACTTCAAACCAGTCTGAGGTGGGGAATATGCTTGTATCTATGTTCACTGTTATTCTTAACTACAGCTCTAGAATACCAAATATTCCACCTGTACCCACCTAAAGACTCAAGGAAAGAATCACAAGTATAGTTAGTAGTACATAACCCACTGAGAGCCCAGTAAATTATCTTTAGAATCTTCAAATGATTTTTATCTCTCCTAAAAATAAAAATCTATCTTCAAAAAAACCATCTGTGGGGAGAATTTACAAATAGTGTCTCACCTTCAGCCTTTCCATTCACTAGTTCCACGGTGTCTCCAGGAAATATAATCCATCAATTATAATAAAAATATCCAGGTATTTTAAAACTTTTAGTAATGATAGAATGCTTTCTTTTCAGATTAAAAAGTGATCATAGGCTGAGTGCAATGGCTCACGCCTGTAGTCCCAGCACTCCAGGAAGCCGAGGCAGGCAGATTTCTTGAGCTCAGGAGTTCAAGACTAGCCTGGACATGGCAAAATCCTGTTTCTACAAAAGGTACAAAACATGAGCTGGGTGTGCACACCTGTAGTCCGAGCTACTAGGAGGCTGATGTGGGAGGCCTGCTTGAGACTGGGAGGTCAAGACTGCTGTGAGTCATGATAGCACCACTGCACTCTAGCCTGGGCAACAGAGCAAGACCCTATCTTTAAACAAAGAAACAAGCAAACAAAAAAAAAAAAATGAGAACAGAAATGTAAAGGGTCTTTTTGTCCATATTTTTCTTGAGTTACATTTTATAATACAAGTAAGTACAGAAAAATGAAGAGAATTGGTTAATCAGGTTTAAAACATTAAACACAAATAGCTCTTCCCTCTTGAAGTCTTTAATAAAAACAGACCAAAGATAAATTATTGGTTAACTCTAAAAGACAGTGTGATTAGTAGTTTGAAAGAATGTTAGTCATAACTAATAACACTTGTATCAAATTTGTCTTTTTTTACAAGTTTATCAAATATTTGTTGAGTTTCAATAATATGGTAGGCACTGTGAAGCATTTGAATGTGGTTCCTTTCCTCAGTTTTTTTTTTTTTTTAAACTACTCTAGTTTTTTGTTAACAGATCTGGCTAGCTCCTGCAGCTTTGAAAAAGAATTTAAAGCCCATAAATTTCACAAATCCTAAGCAAGAAGCATATATTAGTTCTTCAAAGCATATTGGTTTTTTTAAAAAAACAGGGATTTTAGCTTTCATGTGATAAAACTTTTAGTGATTTTCTTACCATGTCTTGTTAAGGCTTAAGTTCCTCATTTACATATTTGATGTCTCTCAGGAGACAGACAAGCTTCAAGTTAATTATCTATGTAGCTGTAAGAACTCTTGTTTCCTGGTTAAGAACTCTTCAAAAGAAAACTAATAGTTATTAAATGTTACACTGAGTCACCAAAAGTAATCAGGATACACAATGAGAGGCACTAAACAGACACTTAAATTTAATAAAAACCTCAACTTTTTAGAAGATAAATGAAATAAAAATCAATTAAATCTCTTACAGTAATTTTCAGGGAAAACAGCCAGCAGAAACCGAACAGCTAAAATCTCTGCTCTAGAAAGTGATTAGGCACTGCTGGAGGCTTAAAGAAATTCTTGTAAAATTCTGGAAATAGACCCAGTGAACACAGATCTGTAATAGAGTTGTAACTAAAGAAATGCCATGTCAAAAAAAAAAAATCTGGCATCTTTTCCACTGAATGTGTGTCACCACGCCAGGGTATATGTATGTGCATGTGTGTGTGTCTGCATGTGCGCATGTATAATACATAATATATAAAATACATATACATACTATGTGCTGTTTGTAGACAAACATATGCTTTATTTTATATGACAACACGATAATATATGTGGAGAGAAATCATAATCATTGAATCTGAAATCTATTAAAGATCAGTTTCATGGAATAAGAAAAAGAAAGAAGGGCAACCATAAGACAGACGAGTTGAGTTGGGAAATTGAAACCACAGCTATCAGGTGAGTTAATTAATCTGGGTATCGTTCAGTAAATGAAAGTGTGCCATCTATTTCACAAGGGCCCATTGTGTCTTGCATGTGAAATAAATTTACCCTGTTTGATTAAGGATTACTGATTGCCTCCAATTTATTATATGTATCCTATAATTAAGTCACAATCAGTTAGAATGAAATGGGGATGGTCTCCTCCACAAAGAAGACAACAAGCTCATTCTAGGAAGACCTTGGGGGTCATTCAAGAAGCAATTAAATGTTCTCTAGGGTACATTAAAAGGAAAAGAGCTTGATGGGCTGAACGGCCTCTCCTTATATTCATCCTTCTCAATATTCTCCTGCTCCTATGGAGACAAATGAAATCATGTCATAAAATAACGCAAGGCATTATCACCAAGGAAAACAATGCTGCCTGCTCTTATATACTAAGAAGAATACTGTTTAGAAAATAATCTATACTACACAGAGGATAAAGAGGAGCATAAGCTAAAGTGATAAGCTGTGTCAGAATCTGTTCAGAGATGGGAGGGTCTAACCAAATCAGTGGACTCTGGAGGGGTGCACATGATCCTTGAGAATTATACTTTTTTTCTTTTTCTGTTTGCCAGTAGCAAACACCCAGAATAAATGCTTTTTTGGAAGTGAAACTGAAAAAGCAAGATCAGCAACTGTGCCTACAAATGTATTTCTTTGTAGTTTTAGAAAGACTTACAAGTAGGCACCACGAAAGCAAAATTACACTGATAGCTATTGAAAATGGCAAGGGAGACTTTAATATGATGGCAACATGGGAGAGAGACCTGAACTCAAGTGCACTGAAACCAAAGGTAGGGGAGTCTTTAAGCACTTGGGTGAGCTACAGGAAAGTACTGGAGGACTTTAAAGGAGAGATTTGTGAATTTGATTAGGCATCGGTATTTGCTGATCAGCACTTATGAAAGTTAAGCTTTTACCTTCCCACAGAGACTGAGAGACAGGGACCCTATCTTTCTTGATAATTACATTTTTTGAAAGGATTTACATTTCAAAGGAACAGAAAAAGAATTTACAATTGCAAGTTTTTTTTCCAAAGTAAATACTTTAAGAGGAGGGAAGTCAGGTGTCACAGTCAGGAAGAGACCTGTCTAAAGATAATTCAGGTTTTAGAGTGTGGGTCCACTACTCTGAAATCAGTCTGGCCTCACATGGAAATGGAAGCAACACTGCTTGAACTATTCCCTTAATAAATGCATCTCTTTGAAAAATACAAGTCCTATAATATGCCAGTCTGCAAATAGTTATGAAAATACTAATTACTGAACTAAAATATAATTAGATCAGCTTTATACATTAAAAAACAGTTAATTTTGTTTACATACAAATCAAATAATAAAAACCTTATCCTAGTATATGACCTCAAAATTACAAAGACTTCTGTTTTTTTTAATAATCCCAGAATGAGCACATTTGTATGTAGAAGCCACATGTTATTTATAACGCAAAAATAAATATAAAAAAGAATTGGAAGAGCACAGCCCAATCTCAGCCACATAAGTCATTTTTTCCATAAGTTTAGATACATGATTTACCTTCTCTGAGATTTATTTTCCTCATCTTTACAGGAGAAAACCTGCTCTGCTTACCTCACTGGAGATGAGAGAATGATGGAAAAACATGTAAAATGTGTAGTCAAAGGTGACACCAGAGAGAAAAGCAGAGATCAGGTCAGAATGGATTTAAAAGCTATATTTAGGAATTTGTTCCAGAAGTCTAAAAGCAATAAGACCACACTGAAGAATTTTTAAGAAGGTGGCATTATATGATGTTTATATGAGGAAAACATACTCTAATAGCAGTATGGAGAATGGATTAGTATAGCACAGTAGCATAGACTATAGAACATGTACTCCTGGGGGCAGATCCAGGGGTGGTAGCTACTGAGACTTAGACAATTTGGAGGCTCTCCATAAAATTAAAGAAATATATAAAATTTTAAGACCAGAGGATTTTCAAAGGCCTTTGGAAATACAGAACCCTAAAGCTAAAGCTTCATTAGCATAGCAATAAATTGGCCTCTGAAGAGGCTGTTAAATACCAGTGTGGACCTGATCGTGGTAAACTGATCCAGAATAAAGGAGGGATAGAGAGGCTGGACAGATTCAAGAGATGGTAAGGGGGTAGAATCACTAGGACATGATGCTGCATGATGTCAAGATAGGGAAGGAGTTTTTCTGGCTGAGTGGATTCAAACACATAGGTGACAGCATCAGCCTCAGGTAAGAGGGAATACCTCTTCTACAACAGGGAAGATGGAAAGTTTGAGTAGAGATAGATGGGCATGAATTCTGTCGGCAAGTTGAAGGGTTCCCACATCCGATGGTGAATCTTTTATGAAGGGAATTACAGTACAAGAGGACACTACTTTAGCAAAGAGGGAGAAGGCAGAAACATCTGTGTTGCACAGAAGGTAAGGAGGATGAGTGCATAGAAACGTCTCATTTCTGAAGGAACCACTACAGCTTTGAAAAAGAGCAGATTCCTGCGGTGGTAAGAGTGAAAGGGAGAGTGTGTGGATGGGAAAGTGAAAAGAGTGTGCAGCGAGTTCAGCCAACTCTTTGGAGATTTCTGCTGGTGAGGTAAAGAAGAGTGATGGAACCATAGTTAGAGCAGAGCATGGGGTTGAGGAGGGCATTTAAAGAAGAGATGACGATGACTAGGTGAAGAGGTTGAAGATACATGCAAGATTAATCATCTTAACAGCAGAACTACATAAAATGATGGGACTCAAAACACAATAGGTAGGGTAGTCCTCAAGTAGAAGGTGACCTTTCTGATGCAACAGAAGAAAGATAAGAAATGATAATTGCTCATGCAGTTAAATCAGTCGGGAAAGGAAAATCGGATAATTCTTTTTTCTTTTTTTTTTTTTTTTTGTCTTTTGTCTGACTCTAGAGTCAAAGTCATGTGCTGAAAATGAGACTATGAAGTAGAAGGGGTGGAGGCAGAAGTCACAGTCTAACGGAGAAGATTTGAAACAGGCAAGAGGGGAAATAAAGGAAAAGCTAAACAAAGGCACTAGAAGAAATGGCAGGCAACACTGATGACCAGATGAAGTTAGAAACCAAGAATTTGTGCTGACAACAATCCATGCAGTTGTATATCTGCATGTGTGTTTCCAACAGTTCAACAAGTGATGTGTTGTTATGAAGAAAGCATATAACTGGATTGATCCAGGGTTGAAATTATACCTGGTAGATGAGACAGAAGGACAATGGCTTAAGACTTCTGAGGATACGGACACAAGGTGGTTACAATAATGGAGTATCCCATTCAATCAGAATAAGGAAGAAATGAAAGATAGATGTAGACTGATATATGGGAAATAAGCAGAAGAGTAAAAAGACAAAATATCCCTAAGAAGGTGAAGGTCAAGAAGAGAGTTAGGGCTGGGCAGCATGGCTCACACTTCTAAGTCCAGTACTTTGGGAGGTTGAGGTTGATGGATCACTGAAGCCAGAAGTTCAAAGCCTGGGCAACATAGCAAGACCCCATCTCTTAAAAACAAAAACCAGCCAGGGATTACAGTGTATGACTGTAATCCTAGCCACTATGAAGGCTTAGGTAAGAGGGTCACTTGAGCCCAGGATTTTTTTTTTTTTTTTTTTTTTTTTTTTGAGACAGAGTTTCATTCGTTACCCAGGCTGGAGTGCAATGGCGCGATCTCGGCTCACCGCAACCTCCGCCTCCTGGGTTCAAGCAATTCTCCTGCCTCAGCCTCCCGAGTAGCTGGGACTACAGGCACGTGCCACCATGCCCAGCTAATTTTTGTATTTTTAGTAGAGATGGGGTTTCACCATGTTGACCACGATGGTCTCGATCTCTTGACCTCG
>PVKV010026238.1:0-21654 GCA_004027835.1 Alouatta palliata | reverse complement strand
TTAAGAAACAACTTTAATATCAACACTGAAATCTAAAATACTAAATCTGTCACTCTATGAATGGCATACAATTCTTTAAAAATTAATATTCTCACTGTATATTTTTATGTCAATCTTTTGTTTCTTTTTATTTATAACTGAATATTGGATTTTTATCAAATAGCATATATAATGATAGAGGTATGAAAAAGAACAGTTTTAATCTTCTACTAGTGGTCTTATTTGAAATGGACATTGAATCAACTAAATTTAAAATATTAGTTAACACAGCTTTTTCTTGCATAGTATTCTGAAATACATTTTAACTGATTTCTCAAAGGAAACATTCTGTGTCAAAAAATATAAACATATCATAAATTGATGTGCTAAATTAATGATTGGTTTTGATATATTATATCAAATTTGAGAATATATTTTAATATTCATATACTCTCTGATGAAATAATTTTAATAGCATGTTATTTGAATAACCATTTATATAAATCTAAACTTATATAAACCTAAGTCAACATTTATTTATTGCTAACCAACACATAAGTAAAATGTCTTATGTTATTATTTCAGTTCTATTATGTACAGAAGGAATGCAAAGGAAATGGAATAGAGCCACCTGGGCTACACAATTGTACTTAGAGATGCAATAATACCAAGGCTAGGTAAATCACCCTCTTTTTGTGCTTCCACAATATTAAGACATTATTTTGCAATTGCCTGATCACTGTTTGGAGTATTAAGATCAAAAGGTCCTTGGGTGGTGACCATGTATATTCCCCATTATATATTCATTCCCAGGAAAATACCTAACACAAAATAAGAGATCAGGCTGAGTGCGGTGGCTCAGGCCTGTAATCCCAGAACTTTGGGAGGCTGAGGCGGGCTGATTTCCTGAGCTCAAGAGTTCACGACCAGCCTGGGCAACACGGTGAAACCCTGTCTCTACCAAAACACAAAAACAATTAGCCAGTCGTGGAGGCATGCTCCTGCTGTCCCAGATACTCGGGAGGCTGAGGCAGTAGAATTGTTTGAATCCGGGAGGCGGAAGTTGCAGTGAGCCGAGATTAGGCCACTGCACTCTAACCTGGGCCACAAAACGAGACTCCACACCACCGCCAAGATAAATACATAAATAAATAATCAGTAAATATTTACTTAATGGGTTAATTAAATGGTTAATTGCTATGGAAATCAGAAAAAATATTGATACAGTATGAAGTGCTTCCTGTATATATTTCTAAAGTTAGCACTGTACAGGCATACAATGCTACCGTTGTCTAATTTTGCCCATTTTCATCCATGTGACTTGAACTGAAAAGGTGTGATATTAAAATAAAAGTGATATACCTGTCTTTGTTCACCATCATCATGTTTTTAAAGTTTCTACTACATGCATGTGTGTGTGTGTGTGTACCACATAATTAGACACACAGATACAGCTGAGAAACAAGAATCTGCAGTTTGAGATTATCTCAAACTGACAATGTGACCTTCCCAAAAGTATAAGAATTGGAATGGTATGTTCTCATTTGAATCTCAGGTGATGTTTAGACTATAGTGTAGAAGAAATAACTGAAGTGAAAAACACTGATGTATTGCACACAAAAATTAATTTTGGTGAGTTTTTATGGCACCTTAGCAAAGATACCTTTCCTATAATTTTTTCAATTACTGAGGCGATTATTAACTGAATTTTGTGTTTGACTAGAGCTCTTGAATACTTATAACTTTTCAGTTTCAGGGCTCTGGATGATACATCACTAACTATTGTTCAACGGGGATAGAGAGCCATTGTATCCTTCACAGACCACTACCTTGTGATCATCTAATTTTATCTTCAACAATAGTGACAAGAAAAAGCAAAACTGCAGTGTTGAAAGTGATGTTTTAGCTATCGTACATGTAAATGATTAGAGGGGAGCGGGCTAAGCATTGCGTGGGCTGATATTATTTCCTGACATTTCATTGCAGTCAATTATTAATTTTTCCATGGTAATAGCATAAGTAGTTGGTATCAGAGAGAGGAGATGATCAGGTTGATGAGATTCATATGTATATATGAACCTGAAAAAAAAATAGCAAGCAATGCAAAACCTACATTTATTCAATAATTTATATTATTAAAAGATGTAAGTTTTAAAAATTGTTGTATGCCTCTCTTCAGGTATAATATACTTTATCCTGGCAGGAAAAATAATAGGTTTTAAATTATTTTTGTGTAACATTTAAACAGAAGAATAGAAAAGAGAACATCATCTCTCTTGTTGTATGCTCCCCCCATTTAGACATCCCTCATTTTACTCTATTCTGTCTCATTGCTTACCTTATCCATTGATGGATTCTCACAGTCTTGGGCAGCTCTCTCCCTATGGCTTTGCAGGGTATAGCCCCCTTCCTGGTTACTTTCACAGGGTGATGCTGAGTGTTTGCAGCTTTTCCAGGCACACAGTGCAAGATTTTGGTGGATCTACCATTCTGGTGTCTGGAGTATGGTGGCCCTCTTCTCTCAGCTTCACTAGGCATTGCCCCAGTGGGGAGTCTGTTTTCCTTTCAAAATGCCCTAGCAGACATTCTCCTTGAGGGCTCTACCCCTGCAGCACACCTCTGCCTGATCATCCAGGCATTTCCATATTTCCTCTGAAATCTAGGTGGAAGTTCCCAAACCTCAAATCTTGACCTCTGCACTTGCAGGAACAACATCATATGTAAGCTGCCAAGGCTTGGGGCTTGCACCCTCTGAAGCAACAGTCTGAGCTGTATGTTGGCCCCTTTCAGCCATAGTTGGGAGACAGGGCACCAAGTCCCCAGACTGGACAAAGCAGCAAGGCACTGGGCCTGCCCCATGAAAACAGTGTTTTTTTTCCTCCTAGGCCTCCTGGCTTGTAATGGGAGGGGCTGCTGTGAAGACATCTGCCAGGCACTAGAGATATTTTACCCATTGTCTTGGTGATTAACATTTGGCTCCTCATTACTTATATGCAAATTTCTGTAGCAAACTTGATTTTCTCCTCAGAAAATGTTTTTGTTTTTTTTTTTTCTATCACATCATCAGGCTGCAAATTTTCCAAACTTTTATACTCTGCTTCCCTTTTAAATGTAAGTTCCAATTCCGAACCATATGTATGTAAATTAATAAAACTGAAGCTTTTAGGAGCACACAAGTCACTTATTGAATGATTTGCTGCTTAGGAATTTCTTCTGCCAGATACCCTATATCATTTTTCTCAAGTTCAAAGTTCCACAGATCTCTAGGGCAGGGGCAAAATGTTGCCAATTTCTTTACTACAGCATAGGAAGAATGAGCTTTCCTCTAGTTCCCAATAAGTTTTTCATGTTTGTCAGAGACCACCTCAGGCTCAAAACCATTCAACAAGTCTGTAGGAGGCTCCAAACTTTCCCATGTCTTCTTCTGAGCCCTGCAACCTCTGGTATTCAGTTCTAAAGTTGCTTGTATATTTTCAGATATCTTAATAGCCAGTACCCCATCTACCAGTAGCAATTTAATATCTTAGTCCATTTTCATACTGCTATGAAGAAATACCTTGGATTGGGTAATTTATAAAGAAAAGGAGATTTAACAGACTCACAGTTTCACATGGCTCGGTAGGCCTCACACTCATGGTGGAAGGTGAAGGAGGAGCAAAAGCAAGTCTTACATGGCAGCAGGCAAGACAGCGTGTGTAGAGGTACTCCCCTTTTATAAAACCATCAGATCTTGTGAGGCTTATTCACTCTAAGGAGAACAACAGAGAAAAACCCACAACAATGATTCCGTTATCTTCCATCAGTTCCCTCCCATGAAACAGAGGGAGTATGGGAACTACAGTTCTAGATGAGATTTGGGTGGAATATAGCCAAACCATATCAGTGATAAATACCTAGTTCTACTTCATTACTTTCTAGACTTCTGATGGTTGCTCAGGAAACACACACACACACACACACACACACAGTTCAGTCGTTTATTTATACCACAAAATTTATTATAAGAGATTACCGTGTGTCAATTACAGATTGCTAACTATGTGATTTAATACATATTTTCCTATATACTACATAACTATGATTTATGCTTTATATAGGCGATTTGGGCATCCGCAAGATAAATAATAGGTATAGTATCCACATTTTCAAGGAAAGAAACTTCAAGTTCGAGAAGTGAAATACTGTGCCAAATTGATATGACTATATGATCACTGAGTTAGTCTTTGAAGCCAAATCTATTTGATTCCAATTAAATTTCTTTCCACTATACAACTTCACTTTTTTTTCCAATCTCTCAAGAAGGAAGATCAACATAGACAATAATTGTAGAGGTGTTGATAATTGAGTATAGTCTGAGGTCCCAGAGAAACCCTGGCCGCATCAATGCTTCTGGAAATCAATTTAGAAATAAATAATCCAAATAACCTTAAAACTTTGATGCAACAATTTCCCTTGGAAGTTATTATAAGTATGAGCAAAGGTTGCTTGGAAGCCGTTCCTGCTCAGTTTGCCTTCCTTCCCAGCAAAGACAAATACACTCTCTTCTCAGTTTCCAAGAAGGAGCTGAAAGAACAGAAAACAAAACTTGAAAACACCAACACAAACAAACACATTTTGAATCGGAGGCCAGTTTAACCGATTTCTTCTGTATTAAGAATTAATGTATAAAGTGTTCTCTTCCATTGATTTCTATAAACATTTTCATGACTTGGTTCCCAATTATTTCTCCAAATAATTATTAACCCCTTCCCACTCAACACTTCAAAACCATTTTGTTTAGGCAATTGTGTGGCAATTGTACAGTATGTTATATTTGCACAAGAGAATAAATGTATTTGTGATTATTTCCTTGCTATTGTTAACATTTTAATAACCCCAATTGAAAATACCTAAGTGAATCTAATAACTAACAGTCACTGGATACCCGTTATGATCAGTTTTTATGCTAGGCATTTAATATGCATTATGTAATTTAATCTTTATGGCAACATTATGTAATAGGTCCTATTATTATCCATTTAACAGGTAATACAACTAATCATTGTCAAAGAACACCCAATCTCCTTGGACTCTAGATAGTTTGGTGTTTTAGGTATACTCTTAAAAGGCAAACTCTGTTTTGTCCTACACTTCTCTAAATTATATGCATGTTACCTACCTGTACTTGAGTTTTAACATAACATTACAAACTATGTCCCAATGGAATTTAGCAACTGAAGTAATAGTGCAACATTTTTAATACAACCTCACAGCAGGGACAGTGAGAGAAGTTTTTTGTATAATTAGCTGCAGAGTTAACTAATCGGGTGATTAATTTAAACCACTTGAAACATCATTGTATTAATCTCATTGGAAATGTAGCAAAGGAGGAAAAATTAGAGTACAACATGTTAGGAATGTGATATAAAAAAGAAAAACTCTAAAAAGAAAATGAAACCATTGAATCTAATAAAAGGATTTAAGCAACTAAAAATTTAGTATTAACACTTAAATGGATGACAAATAAACTGAATGTTACAAAAATTATATAAGCATGTGTATTCTGAAGAAAGGATACACGTGATGGTTTACTATTTATTTTGAACTTGTTGATGTTTTCCTAGTTCACTAAGGTGCCATCATGATAATGTTTTACAGGAGATCATGTTGGGCTATCCTATTTTAAATATCAAAATTACTACACATGCTGTTTGGACTTTATAAGCAACATTTTAAAATTTATTCAATTGAATAACTTTAATTTCAAAATGAAAAAAAAGAGAATCTTAACGGTATATTTGTGTTTCACATATTAATACAATGCCAGAAAGATAAAGGTTTTCAATGAACTAAAAGAAAAATTTGTTTTTTAAATATCATGGATCAAAATACTAATTTCTACTGAAAATTCCTTTAAGCGAATAAGTTTTTCAAAACATCAAAACATTTATTAAATTCATCATATCTTCACATGGAAAATGCTTCCTATGTAACAGAATCTGCCCTAGCTTACATTAAATTTACTCTTATTTTTTGTTTATTTCCTACCCTTGTAGTAGGAATTTCTAATAATGAATGTGATATTTGGTTAATGAAGAATGCATTGCCTGTTTAGAAATATACAAATTTATGCGAACTTCTTTTGTTCACAAATGCAAATATTTATTGATTCTTTGTTGAGATTTTATTTTGTGCTTTGTGACAAACAAAAGTACGATTAGTGAAGCTGTAAAGTTCTCATGGTAGCTGCCTGTGTTCCCAAGATAGTGGCATTAGTGTCTACAGAAGCAGTTAATGCTGTTTATCATTAGTGACAGAGGCTGGGAAGGACCTTCTGTGGCTTTTATCTTTCACCTTGCCAACAGAAGTTGATGAGCTTTCTGATTTAAATTCATAGGTGATGCTCCAGGATTTATATGCACTTCACATGGACAAGCTCACAGGTAAACCTATCCTGCTGATGGAGTCTAATTAAAATCATTCTAACATTCTAATATTGGACATCTTTAGGAAAACCATTACTTTATCCATATTTAATGTCAAATTGACCAATGGAAACATGAAATACAATACAGCTTATGAAGAATTATCTCATTCCTGACTTACAAAGAGTTTATTGCATTATGGTATGACCTTTATAGGTGTATTCTGACTAATGAATATATGGCACATTTTTATAATGAAAACACATTTTTATAATGTAAAGTTTAGGAGCTACAGGAGTTTTGAAATAAAGCAAGAAAATTACAATGAGGTAGCATATTTGAATAATACTAGTACTTTTTTTCTACAAAATATTTTCTAAAATGTTGGACACAGGGAGAGGTGCCAATTACCATCAGAAAATCAAAATTCGATGTCAGATTTATTTAAGAATTTGAGTGAAAGTTTAAACAGATTTTGGCAGTACATAATTGCTGTGTAGCTTAAGATCGCAACGAATATTGTGATTGTCTAGAACAATAGTATGTTAATATTTCCTAAATTTTTCAGGAATCATTTTTTGTAGCTAGTTGTTCATGAAATTTTATTAGAAATATTTTCCATCATTGTGAAGCACAATGTATAATGTTCTAAAATTTAAATTGTATAAATCTTCATCCACACCAGTAGTCTTATACTTTTGAATGGTTTTCTTTTGCCCTCAAAACAAAATCTATGCCATTTAACATGATGTGTAAGATCTTACTTGGACCAGGTCTCCCTGTATCCTAGCCCTCATCACCCTGTTCTTTGTTTGAGCCACTTGTATAGTTCTCTTTCTTAAAGATGCAAGCCTTTGGCATCTCAGTATCTTTATTTTGTTCCCTCCTGCACAAGGCTCTCTTTGTGTCTTTCAGTGTCTTTCTTCTTCAGAGAGATCTTCCTTCCTTGTCTTTTCTAAAGCCTGCTGCTCCTACTGATACCTATCTCAGCACTCTGTATAGTACTTTGCACTGTTTACATATTTAGTTTCTTTGGTGTGTGAGACCAAAGTAAGCTGCATGAGGGCAAACCAAATCTATTTACCTTGTTCACTTCTGAATCTTCAGTGTTACAGTGATGCCTGCTACAAAGTAGATAGGTATTCTTTTCGTATACCATTGAATGAATATTCATAATTCTTGTTGAAAATGAAAAAAATTGAGTAAGAGAGGGAAATTCTCTTTTTACTTTCATTCTGTTCTAAAAGACAATGAATTCTGGGGACTCGAGGGAAAGGGTGGGAGAAAGGTGAGGGATAAAAGACTGCATATTGGGTTCAGTGTACACTGCTGAGGTGACATATCCACGAAAATCTCAAAAATCACTGTCAAAGAACTTCTCTATGAAACTAAACATTACCTGTCCCCCCAAAACTATTGAAATAAAGTAAAATAAAATAAAGTATAAAAATAAAATTACAAAAAAAAAACAAAGTTGTTTTCTTTTATTTATTTATTTATTTATTTATTTATTTAAAAGTTCTCAACTAACACTCACTGGCTAGGTGGAGTCCCTGCTGTGTCTCTTATTGGCTATGTGACCTTTTTTTTTTTTTTTAAGAAAGAAAAGAAAAAAGAGAGAAAGAGAGAAAGAAGGAAGAAAAAGAGAATGAAAGAAAGAAGGAGAAGAAGAAAAAGAGGAAGAGAGAACGGGAATCTTGCTCTATTGTCCAGGCTAGAATGCAGTCTAGAAATGGATATTAAAAATCTCTTTTATACTAATAATTGTGTTATACACAATGAAGACAGGAAGGAATAAGGGAGGAAAATAACAAACAAACATCGGTCTGGATGCAGCTTACCGATGGGTTTTTTGGAATGGCTGATACTGGTTGTTCCTTTCTGTATATTGTGCCTCTTTCAGAAGCTCTTGTAAAGCAGGCCTGGTGGTAATGAAATCTCTGAGTACTTGCTTGTTCGTAAAAAATTTTATTTTTCCTTCACTTATGAAACTTAGTTTGGCTGGATATGAAATTCTGGGTTGAAAGTTCTTTTCTTTAAGGATGTTGAATATTGGCCCCCTCTCTCTTATGGCTTGTAGGGTTTCTGCTGAGAGATCTGCCGTGAGTCTGATGGGCTTCCCCTTGTGGGTAAACTGACCTTTCTTTCTGGCTGCCCATAGTATTTTCTCCTTCGTTTCAACCCTGATGAATCTAATGATTATGTGCCTTGGGGTTGCTCTTTTTGAGGAATATCTTTGTGGTGTTCTCTCTTTTACCTGGAGTTGGGTATTGTCTTGCCCTGCTAGGTTAGGAAAGTTTTCCTGGATAGTATCCTGAAAAATATTTTCCAGCTTGGATTCATTCTCTTCGTCACATTCAGGTACACCTAGCAAACGTAGATTAGGTCTTTTCACATAGTCCCATATTTCTTGGAGACTTTGCTCATTCCTTTTTACCCTTTTTTCTCTAATCTTGTCTTCTCATTTTATTTCGTTAAGTTGGTCTTCGACCTCTGAAATCTTTTCTTCTGCTTGATCAATTCGACTATTAAAACTTGTGCATACCTCGCGAAGTTCTCGTATTGTGTTTTTCAGCTCCATTAATTCACTTATAATCCTTTCTAAATTGCCCATTCTCGTTAACATTTCGTCAAACCTTTTTTCAAGGTTCTTAGTTTCCTTGCATTGGGCTAGAACATATTCTTTCAGCTCACAGAAGTTTCTCATTATCCACCTTCTGAAGCCTGATTCTATTGATTCCTCACATTCATTCACAATCAGGCCTTGTTCAATTGGTGATGAGGCACTGCAATCCTCTGCAGGAGGAAAGGCATTCTGACTTCAGGTGTTTTCAGCCTTTTTGCGCTGGTTTCTTCCCATCTTTGTGGATTTATCCACCTGTCATCTGTATAATTGCTGATATTCAGATTAGGTCTCTGAGTGGACGTCCAGCTTGTTGGTGGTAAAGTTTTTTCTGTTTCTTAATTTTGCTTCGGCGGACGCCTCTCCCCCACAGAGCTGGACCTTCCCGGGTTAAGCTGTACTTGCTATGAAACTCTCAATCAGCAGCAGTTCCAATTGCTATTTTTTTTTGTTGTTGTTGTTGGGGAGGAGATCAGCCTTCCCCTGCGGCGACCCACTACGCTGGCTGAAACAGCGGCATTAAGATTTGTGGCGCTTTTCTGCCCAGGAATCTCTCGGTCTGGTTCCCCACTTCAGTCCGCTTTTCAATCAGCTGAGTGGGAGACTCTGCCTTCCTGGAGCTTCAAACGCCAACCAAAAGGGCACTCAGTCCCGTACACTCCAGACTGAGAACCGCCGCGCCGGGGCGCCTGCAAAACGGCCGCGCCTGCCAAAAGAGTCAAGCTGGCGACCCGTGGGGCTCCTCCGCCGAGAATCTCTTGGTCCGTGGGCAATAAAAATTCGTCTGAAAATGTGGTGTCCACTCACTCTGCACTTTCAGTGGGAGCTACAATCCTGAGCTGCTGCTAATCGGCCATCTTGGATCGAGTAAGTTATTTTCAAGAAATAAATATTATTGATTAATATTTATTAGAAGCAACCATCAATGTAATATAATATGCAAGGTATGATAAGCTGGTAGTTTAGAGTTATTACAAGTGAAGATAATAAGATGCAATAAAGATGAATGACTAAGGTTTAATTAGGTAAATCAAGCACCATGAGTTACTAATTTGTAATAATAATATGAAGTGGATTGAATATCCAAACCCAACAAAAATGTTAACATTGTAAATTCATTTATGTTGATCATAATTTTATGGTCATTGCTTAAGTGTTTCTAAGAAGAAAACACTACTGGCTAAAAATTATAGTGAAATTTGTCATGTTCAATAGTTTTGGATTCATCCAAAGCTTCCTTTTAAAGTAATGTGGCACATATGTACCGTGGAATACTATGCAGCCATTAAAAAGGATGAGTTCATGTCCTTTGCAGGGACATGGATGAAACTGGAAACCATCATTCTCAGCAAACTTACACAGGAATGGAAAACCAAACACCACATGTTCTCACTCATAAGTGGGTGTTGAACAATGAAAACACACAGACACAGGTAGGGAACATCACACCCTGGGGCCTGGGGGGTGAGGGATAAGGGAGGAATAGCAGAGGATGGGGTAACTGGGGAGAGATAGCATTAGGAGAAATACCTAACATAGATGACTGCGTGATGGATGCAGCAAACCACCACCATGGCACCTGTATATCTGTGTAACAAACCTGCGCAATCTGCACCTGTACCCCAGAATTTAAAGTATAATAATAATAAAAATGCATGTCCAAGAAAAAAATTAAGTAATGCACTTCTGTAAGTGTAATGTTATTCATTTTAACTGTAGATTTTAGATTAAGGTAAAAATACATGTTTTATAGTTTTCTAACTAACTAAAGAAAAAGAATTTTGAAAACAAAGGTCAGGTGTTTCATTTCCCTTTAGAAGCTGATTTGAGTTCAGTCTGAGATTGGTTTTTAGATCTGAGACATTTACATGAGGGAGGCAAACTCTTTGACTTTCATGTTCGACTCTCAAAACATTGCATTTTAATGCAATTTTCCTCTTGCTTTAATGGTATCAGCTGTATAATCTAATTTCCTTTTGCGAGAGAAAAGCATCCCAGTAAAGAGAATAGTCTTTAATAGTAACAAGACACTCCACAAATCAGTATTATACCCTTCAAAGGGATCTGAATTCACAGGAACAAGAAATTCTGACACACAAGATTGTTTTCTTTTTTCATCAACAAAAATACATTTTATTCAAGTTGTTACATTTTTGTTGCTCCATTAAATTCATTTTGGATTACTGGCAATCGTTGCACTATAAAGACTAGAACGGTGGCTTTTATTCTATAACTGGAGTTGATGCCACATTCAGCTTTCATTATTTCCTCTGACCCATCTTATTCTCTGACATCTTTTGAAAAATTCACATTCTATACAAGCAAGCTTTGGCAAACTTTTCTATTTTTCAATGAGTTTAACTAAGTCCGAATGACTATTTCTGAAAAACATGTCCAATGACAAGCAAAGGGTTTGGTACCTTTTCAAATAGTAGAATTGAAATTTCTTCCCCAACCACATAAATCATCTTGGTTATTGCATGCATATTAATATAGATTATTAAATGTTAATTACACCTATCAGCACTATTCAAGTTAAGAGCATAAATTATTTCCTGAAACTTGAAAAAATAGGAAGCAAAGGAAAAGTGCTAGCTGATCTAGTACCAATGATTTAGAATCATGACATCTTTTAAAGATAATGTCAATATGGCATAATAAAGGTAATCATAAGAATTTTTTATATCCACAAAACATAAATGTTGCTATTTTGCCTTATATTCCATGTCAATTTAAGGCTAAAATACATGTTATTGAGCTCAGAATAACAATATCTAGCATTTTAACACAATTTTAGAGTGTAGAAGTTAATTTACATATATATTATATAATGCTATCAAGATACACATTTGTAATGTGGGAACCAATTTTTAATTATTAAGAATATTAATTTCCATTAAGTATTTTTTCCAATGACATACTTGAAATAATATCGATGATATACTTGAAATAATATCAATATTATTTTTTCAATTCTGCTTTTCTTCTGTTTTTGAAATGGAGCACAAATATATTTATCCAATTAAATGACAAAAATCCAAATAAACCATAATATATTCATATTTCAATACCAAATTAAGTGTAGATATTTGTGCATAATTGGTTTACTTAATTCTAAATATTCTCTATTTCCCATTTTCTTTTGATTCAGATAATCAATTACTTTTCTTAGAATATAGTTACTAAGATCAGAGTAAAATTATAAGAAGCTATAAAAAAGTATGCTATACATTTCATTCTAATTAATTAAAGGAAGTTAAAATAACACAGATAAATTTCACACAAGAGCTACACAGTAAATTTTGTTTAGTGTATTAATGCAATCTTAAAGTAGAAGGCAAGAATATTAGCTTCCTACTATAAATGGCATTTTAGAAAATAAACACAAAGTTAGAAAGGGTAGCTATGAAATCATCATATAAATTAACAGAATTAGTATTTATTAATAACCCCTCATATCCATGTATTTCATTCTATATATGAACATAAGGTGTATGTGGATGTGGGTGTATATGTGTATTGCATATACAGAGAAGTGACATAAAGCCTGCAAAGACAAATGTGGCTGACTGGAGCTGATTACTGTAGTAATGCGTTCTGCAGGTTTGGGAATACAGATAACAATATTTTGAATAATTATCAACTTTATTCTTATGTTTTCTTCTGGTAATTGATGAAAAACAAATTTTATTTTGTACTGAATCTATGGAATTTTAACTTCTGATCTCTTGAGGGTTGATACTGATGGCAGAAGGATCAAGCCAATAAGTTTGAATTATCTATGTTTCCTTTTTTATATGTATAAAAAAATTTGTTGGCAATTTATTTTTAAGACTGTAGTAACAGGTTCTAATATAAAGTCATTTCTTTTTACTAAAAGACACATAGCATTTTGCCAAAAGTTTTCTTACAGCAAGATATAGTTATAATAATAAAGTATATTTTTAGAGTTCATATTTTATCCACCTCCTAAAAATATTGAGCTCTTCAGTTTCAGGCTGTCACAGTAACTTTCACCAGCCTGAGCAGGGCTGCAGGATGTAGGATGAATCCTCAGCATCCAGGGGCTCGATGCTGCAGGGACATCTGTACCTTTGGCCTTGCGGGTGTCCTGCATTCTAGAGCTTCATTGCAGGACACACTGACATGCCAGAATGTCAAAAAGGCTCAGAAAAACCATTCTCAGGAATCATCGCACTAAAATCAGCAGAAATCCCCTGCTGTGTAACTATTTACACTCACCAAGCCTATTTTTTATGTCATGGCAATTGGTGCTAAAAAGTTAACTGTGATCAATTATGAAAAAAGAATCAACTCTGAAACACTGCAGTGTGACTATCAAAGAATTATTGTATAAATGTATACATCCTTGGAGACTTACTGCAGTGGAAATTCCTTATTTATTAAATAAAAATAAAATGAGCTAAAGCAATAACAAAAACAAAAAATATAAACGTAGTAAATTGAATTCAAAATCAGTCTGATCATTCTAGGCTAAGGAGGTATTGGCAGAGAAGTGTTTATATGATTCTAGAACACTCTATGCTACAAAAAGGCCTCTATCAGATGTAAATAATAAGCATAAAGAGAGATCTGGGAGTTATATTAGATGATAAGCAGTGGGCACACTCCTTAGATGGAGATGGGTTAGGAGTCAAGAGAAAGACATTAAGAGCAATAGAAGGTGGAGGGTTAAGCCCTATTAATAGTCTAAAAGCAGCTTTCTTTCTTAACATCATTTTGCTTCCTGACTCATGATTACTGCATATTTACCTGATGCATCATATATAACATCTTATTTGCTAAATAAAACAAGTCATTTATTTTAACTGCATCTGTTTAATAATTATTCTAATATATTTGCTTATTTTAATTAAACATAGTATTTTCTTAGAGCATAGCAATAAATACTTAAATCTACTATGCAGATCATTCTTAAAAATTAAAAAGTGATGGAAAATACAATTTTCAAATGATCTTATAATTTACAACATTATTGATATCTACTAGTTGCTTAAATATAATAATACAATAGAGACAAAAACCAAGTATTTGACCGTTTTAAAAGTAAAGGAAAAAATGTTGGATTTATTATACTACCACACTCTTTAAAAATTTTATTTAAAAACTAAACCAATAAAACTGCCAATACTCATGAGTGCTGTTAAATCAAAATAAATATGGCCTGAAAAAGACTCTGTACTTCCATATTTGAAACCTTGTGGGCCAACTGTAACCTAACTTAGCAGGTGGACAAGGCTGAAAACGTAACTTAGGAGTACACTACTGTAACAACAGCTGAGTTTCAGCCAATCCCGGCAGCCATTCTTGAACCACTCAGACACAGCTGACTGTTCAAACTGTGTACAAATAAGGCAATCACCAAGCTGTAAGCAATCCAACTTGTTTACAGCTTGCACCTCACTTCCATCTTCTCTAAGTCACTTTCCTTTCGTTGTCTATAAATTAGCCCTGACCATGAGGCATCCCTGGATTCTCTCTGTATCTGCTGTGATTCAGGAGGCTGCACGATTCATAAATTGTTTTTGTTTGTTTTCTGATTTTCTTGCTCAAGTAAACTCTGTTAATTTGCCTGAAGTTTTCTTTTAACAGTTCCAAAATTAGACAGTTTCAAGAAATATGAAATTTCAGATCATTAGAAACATATGAGTAATATTTTAAGCATTTCATATACAAGATTGTGGAAAAATGTTTAATATAACACAATACATAAAACCATGTACATATTTAAACATTTACCACCATCCAGTTAAATAATTGACCATTAACCATATCATTCAATTATCCTCATTTTTCTCTCCATTGGAATTCTCATTCCTCCCAAGGTTAACCACTCTTTTTAATGTGTTTATATTATTTATTTCCTTTTCAGTATGGATACAATATATTTGATCTTTTTGTGATTTTAAATTTTATATAAATTATTTCGTATTGTATATATTCTTCAACACTCACTGTTCCTTCTTTGATATATTGTTTTCAAAAGATTTTTCATTCCTTTATTGATTTCCACCACTATGTAGTATTTTCTTTAATAAATACAACTTACCAAAATTTAGTTAACCATTTCTTCTTTGATGAATAATTGAGTTACTTCTAGGTATTTTTCTTTTAAAAACTGTGTTTTTCTCAAAACCCTTATAAATATCTCATGATCATATTGTACAAGTACAGTAATTTCCGGAAAGGAAACTGCGAGATTAAATAATTTGCAAATATTCAAATTTACAAGATAAAGTCAAACTGGTTTCAAGGAAATAATACCAGTTTACACTTCCACCAATGTTTCATATTCTGCTTTTACACTCTTGCGTATTCTTGGTATGGTATCTTTTAAATCTTTATCCATCTCAAAAAAGAAGAACGACATCTCATTTTTATTATGTTTTTCCCTTAGAGTATCCACATATCTTATAGAATGCACTGCTGAAATGCATGTGTGCATTTTTCACCATTGGTTGTTACAGTTTCCCCTTCCTTCCTTCTTTCCTTCCTTCCTTCCTTCCTTCCTTCCTTCCTTCCTTCCTTCCTTCCTTCCTTCCTTCCTTCCTTCTTTCCTCCCTCCCTCCCTTCTTCCCTCCCTCCCTTTACTTCCCTCCCTCCCTCCCTTCCTCCCTTCCTTCCTTCTTTTTTTCTTTTTTCTTTATTTTGAAATGGAGTTTTGCTCTTGTTGCCCAGGGTGGAATGCAATGGCACCATCTCAGCTCATTGCAACTTCCACCTCCTAGGTTCAAGCCATTCTCCTGCCTCAGCCTCCCAAGTAGCTGGGATTACAGGCGTGAGCCACCGCACCCGGCTGGCTTTTTGCAAGTAAATAAAACTTAACCATGGATATGTTTTGGTAAATAACTTGTTCATCCTTGTTTTATGAGGTTTGGCTACGATGTAGTGAAATCTATCAAATAAGTAATAGCATAGGAAAGAATGGACTTTTGGCAGGTTCACATTGTTAAGAGCAGTTTATCAGAGTGATCTTCATTTCTTCCAGTGGAGACAGAATGTATTCTTTTATAATTATGTGCAACATTGATTTTTTAAAACTGAAAATACCCTTTGAGAAACACTCTACCATTTTACAGGTGTTTATTCTGTTTTGGATATAGAAACATAACAAACACCTGTAAAACAGCAAACTATTTCTTTTTTTGTTGTTGTTTTGTAAATTAGATCTCTTAAGATTGTATAAATTGAACAGTCTCACTTTGACATAAAATTGGATGTTATTCTGAAAGTTTCTACTGAGCGTAGTACACACATTCATTTTGCATGTCACATTTATAATCGTGTTTTAAGAGTAAATGAAGACATTCTAATTTGTATTAAGGATTATACTTAAATAAATATAGAACAAAGTACCATATGAAAAATCGTGCAGAACAAAGTGAGATTTTCTTTATGAGAAGCTGTCGTTGAAGGAATCTCTGCTTTCCCCTAACTACATGATACTTTATTTTCATTCTTGCTGTCATAGTCACTAGGCTACAGTGAGCAGAGACCACAGGCCTCTGGAGGTTTCAGGAGTGATTTCATACCTGTATATATATATATTCAAGGTAGCAAATTAATTTGAAAGTCATTTTTGGTAGTGGTTGTTTTGAGAGATATGACCTTAGTTGATAAACCATTTATAAATAGAGATTGTAGGGTATGTGATCCAATCCTAGCAAAGAGAATAGAAGAAAGTATAAGGTGCTAAGGAGAGGAGGTCCCATCCTGAAACTGGGGAATGGGGATTGGGTGTAGAGAACAACTAGATAGGGCAACTGAGCAAGCTAAGAAATTCAAAATTAAGGCAGTACGGTGAGACCTCCGAGTGGCCATTCCTAAACCGACAGGTTGTCTGGGGGCCCAAATTCTTGATTCATCCTTCTCCATGTGGAATGCTTGCTCCAGCTGGAATATAAAATCAGAATTTCCAACCTTGGCTGTTCTTCTCACTGGCAGTGAAGTGCGTTAGTTTTTGTATTTGTGGACTAGAGACTAAAATGCTTAACTAAAGCAGACAATTTAAGTAAAAGCACCTTGAATACTATCTTTTGCATAATAAAGATTACTATTAAAGTGTGAGACTGAGAGCAACGGATTGACAACATACTTGATGGAGAAAATCTTCATGTTTGCCAGAAAACACAGAAAAGCCCAGGAAAACATGTTTCCCCATTTGCATCCAGTATGAAAGGCAGGCATCTCTCACGTGTGGAATATTTGCGCAGGTGGAATAAAAACAATTCCCTTCAGTATGTTGTATCTTTATTTATATACCCTAACTTTACCCCACCACACAAACAATGGCAGTTCCACAGGCAGGCTAAGTCTCCTGGCTAAGTCTGGGTTCCTAAAGCAGTCTCTCTGAATAAGGAATACTCTGGGAGTTAGGAGGAAATTCATCTCATGGAGTACCTAGGGGAAAATGTACACCAATTAAAGTTTTGCTGAAAGTAGCGAAAAGGGATTGAAAGCAGGCCAGGCTACAGACCATGCCCATTACACTATATTTAGTGCAGGTGTTTGGAAAAGTAATTTTTTTTCCCTTAAATCATTCATGTGGTTCTGATATCATATAATTAACTGTTCTATTTTGCAGGGAATACTTACTGGAATTTTTTAAGTAGACAATTTAGAAAAATTAAGCAAATACAAGTTGGTGTGAATACAATGTAAAGGTATACATCTCTTTAATTTTATTAAATTGTTTACTTTTCTTATTTTTGCCACCTAGAACTATAATCCTATCACTATTGAACAGAGTTATATGTCTTTTATTTAGCTAACATTGGTGTTCATTTTATTTTCAAGTGACAAATATGTATTTATGTAGATATATCTTTTATTTTTTTAATACAACAAAGTGGATAAAACACTAAACTCATGTATAACTTTCTGCAGGTAGTTCTCTCAAAAGGAAACTTTATATTAACTGGTTCTGTATTTTGATCCAGTTTTATATATGAAATATACAAATTTCATATTTTAGTATTTATGTGAATTTGCTATTATTTTGAAATACATGTAATATTATAAATATTTTTCTAAATAATTACATATTCTGTGATTATTTCTTTCAATATAATTATATTTCTTAGCAATTGTGATTTAGGGACACAAATATCTAAAGATGGAAGCCTAGCTATAGCCCCCAAATTCTATAGCAACCAAGTTTTATAGCACCACAAAGAGTGTATATATCATTTATTTGCTTTAATTATCACCTTTACTTGCTGAAGAAACAAGTGATGCTTTTAAGTTAGATGATTTGCATAAAAGAAGCTGCTCTCAGAATAGATTATTTTCTTAGGGACCCCAACATAAGTCCAATAGTGTACAGGGAAATATTTAGTAACTGGCTCTCTGGGGACCCAGGCTGCACTGCAATGGTGTCATCACAACTCACCCCAGCCTCGACCTCCTAGGCTCGAGCAATCCTCCTGCCTCAGCCTCCCAAGTAGCTGGGACTACAGGAGCATACCATCATCCCTGACTAATTTTGCTTATTTTTGTAGAGATTAGGTCTCACTAAGTTGCCCAGAATGGTCTTGAACTCCTGCCAACAAATGTTTGTTGATGATGGAGAGAAGAAACGAAATCATAGCAGACCTTGGCAGAGAGGATGAGAATTAATTATTTGGCCTGAGATTTGCTACAATAATATGTTTGGCCATGTGGTTTCTCTTGCAACATTTTATCTCTTTTAGGGAAGAAGCAGGTTATTAGTTTATTTTCACAATTCTTGAAGCTTGCAAAATTATTATTTTATACATTAAAAAATCATGTTTTCAGAAACAACTGCATATGTGTGTATATATATGTTTATGTATGAATGTACCTATATGTTTTATATATATGGCATCTTCTTGATATGGCAGTACTCCTCATTTTATTTTATTTTTTTATAAAACCAAGGGAAACTGTGCAATATGTGGAATACACAACCTCTGATTATGAGGAACAACATATGCTAGAGTGATTAATATTTCAGCTAGTCCGGACTTACCACAGCCAGGAAATTCTGGCCAATTAAAGAGGAAAAGAGAGAACTATCAATCAAATCAAAATTGACAACCTCTCCACCTCCACCATTAAAACAAAACACACACACACACACACACACACACACACACACACAGAAATAACAGAATTTTCCATCTGGTTTCTTTATGAAAGGTATGAAGTAATTTTCCCCCTGTACAAATTGTGATATCTAAGAAGTGTGAGATAGATCTTACAGTAAGTTACCATCTAAAAAATAAAATATATTTCAATAAAAGAACTTAATCTAGATCATCTGAGGTACTGGATAAATGGAAATTCTGATATCCTTTCTCCTATGATCTGAGAGAGCTATTTTTTTCAGGATATTGAGGGTATCTTATTGGGTTATATTTAAAACAAAGTCTGTACATTTACTCTTATCTAAAGTTAAGTTTTGTCATGCCTTCTTCTAGGCATAATATATCACTTACTTGCATTTCTACGATGCCATAGAGTAATTGAATAGATTAGCCATTCAAAATAGTCCTAGAAGGACCAATTTGCATCGATAATTTTGCTTACTGAAGTACTCTTAAATCAAAGTAATAGGGGATACTGGTAAATGTAGTTGTACCAGAAATACTATGCCATAAATAGTATAATAAGTAGTATGGGAAATGCTGAACAGCATTAAGTAATTTAATAATTGTCTTCATTTAAAGGAGATTAACATTTGCGGCAAATATGAGGAAAACTTAAGACATTGGAGTTACAAGGAAGTGACCTGTATAGCTGTTGATAATGAGCTAGTTAGTTTATTATATTCCTTTTCTGTATCTATTCTATATATTACATTTCTCTGTATTCTATGTTCAATATTTGATATATACCATATAATGTGTATTCAAATACAACTCTCAATCTCCCAGATCAAAACACACTATCTGTGCCACTCAAGTACTTCTTTTGCCAAGTTCTTTACAGTTGCTAGAGACATTTCCTATGTTTTCTGATTCTCCTTAACTTTTGCAGTAATTTTCCTTTTTCTTGTTTCTGATTTTTGGTATTATAAAAATGCTGGTTCCCATGTAATGTGTTTGCAATCAAATGGAAAAGCCATGGATTTCCTTCTGAATTTCAAGGCCAGGTATTCAGCACTGACTATTCATTTGATATTTGCAGAGTACGTTGACAGTAAATGCATAACATTTTATTTCTACCCTTCTTATTCAATGATTTTTCTGAAGAGAATTGTTGATAAAAGGGCAAGAAAATGTTAACAATGTTTTACAAATTCTTTTAGAGTAAAGGAGCGAGTCGGCATCCTGATTTCATGAAGCCACAATCAGCATAGTAAATCAAACTAGTGAATATACGTATAAGAAAGAATAAAATAGTGATATAAACATGAAAAATACAATAAAAAACATTATAATGTTTGGGTTTATACATTTGTTCATCCAGAGAATTTATATATATATATATATTTTTTTTTTAATTGTATTTTAGGTTTTGGGGTATATGTGAAGAACATGCAAGATTGTTGCATAGGTACACACTTGGCAGTATGATTTGCTGCCTTCCTCCCCATCACCTATATCTGGCATTTCTCCCCATGCTATCTCTCCCCAACTCCCCACCCCCCGCTGTCCCTCCCCTTTTTCCCCCTGACAGAACCCAGTGTGTGATGCTCCCCTCCATGTCCATGTGTTCTCATTGTTCAACACCCGCCTATAAGTGAGGATATGCGGTGTTTGATTTTCTGTTCTTGTGCCATTTATATAACAAATATCTAATGGAAGATATCATGTTGGACTCTGAGGATTTAAAAATATAAGTTAAAACATGGGTTCTATATTTTTGCTGTGAAGAAAGAATTAACTTTCCCTGACTGGGATTTCAGTTCCATTTCAAAAAGATACAACCTTTATAATCTTTGGTTAGCTCTTTGTCCATGTCCTTAACTTACTTAATCAATTGCACTTCAAACGTGGTTCTTTCCGATTGCTTGCGGACTTTTTTCCAAGGTATTAAAGAATAAAATCACACATTTCTGTCTCCATTGATGCTACTATATCTCAGGTTGGCCAAAACTTTCTTTGAACTCTGCTACAGTCTAATACTCTTTCTATCTAATTCTCCTTCCTTATCCTTCTAGGTGTAATAGGTCAGACCTCGATGCAATGTCTATTCTTCTTTTCTCCTCTTCATACTTCATAAACATTTCCTCTAATAAATCCCTTCTATGTTTAATCCTGTTTTGGAATCTGCATTTTGGTGAACCTAAACTAACCAAATCTTTATCCTGAAAAACGAACAAATATAAAATTTATTCCAGTTCATAGCCAACAGATACTGCTCTACTGCCCATACCCTCTTATAAAGTATAAAAATATTCTCGGGCCGGGCGCGGTGGCTCACGCCTGTAATCCCAGCACTTTGGGAGGCCGAGGCGGGTGAATCACGAGGTCAAGAGATCGAGACCATCCTGGTCAACATGGTGAAACCCCGTCTCTACTAAAAATACAAAAATCAGCTGGGCATGGTGGCACGTGCCTGTAGTCCCAGCTACTCGGGAGGCTGAGGCAGGAGAATTGCTTCAACCCAGGAGGTGGAGGTTGCGGTGAGCCGAGATCGCGCCATTGCACTCCAGCCTGG